>CANYCX011646620.1:0-20967 GCA_948193385.1 Breynia disticha f. nivosa | reverse complement strand
CATTACCTCATGTTGGCTCAGCATGCCCCCATGCTGATGAGAAAATGCGAGAGGAACGCGTATATAATTGATCGGAAGTATATTTAAGCTTAATATATGTTAAATAGTGTTAAGAACTTACTGAGTATTGAAAAATACTCATCCTATTTGTCTGTATTGTTTAAATGTTGCGCAGGACGTAGATAGCTGCTGCTGGACGGGTTTTTGCTGTGATATGATATTCCAGAGCGATATCATTCGAGGTCGAGCTCCGTATTTTGAGATGTTATATTTTGAATTTTGTATACTCTTGTACATATTTTGCATATAAACATTTTGAGTTGTAAATGTTTTATACTTATGATCGTTTCCGCTGTAAAATATATGTTATAGTTTTATAAAAATGGGCCGAGTTTTGGTTGATAAATGGTTTATTTTTCCCTTCTCACTTCTATACTTAATGGATTTTGTGAAATATATTTAATTAATCGGAATTTATGTTTTTAAAAATGACTTCCACAATTGATGACAGTGAGATATATGACTTTGTGAGAAAGGTTTAATTTATACGTATTTAAATGGTAATATCATTAATAGATTACGTAATTAATATGTTAATAGGATAAGACGTTTTACTCGGCACGGGCGTATCAAAGGGCGTGCCACACGAAACATATCAAAATGCAGGCAGTTGTGCGAAAGACTCATTTTGAGTCTCAAGCATAGCTCAAACATGCACAAATCGACCCAAAAACCCTAGTTTCGGTAGCAAGTGGATTTTAGCAACAAGGGGGATTTTTTTGACGACTTGGGAAGCTAAGGAGCAAAACTCTTTTGGTTATGAAAAATCGAAAATTAGGGTTTTTGCATGTGACGGTTGAGTAGAGATTTTGGTGAAAAATGGTGAATGATAGGTTGAATAGTGATGAATTAAGTTAAGAAAATTTGAGAGTGGATGAACGGTTGGTGAAGGTGGTGAATATTTAGGATTTTAAGGTAAATGTAGAGGAATTTGGGGGGTTTTAGTTAATAATTAATTAATTGAGAAAATGGTTATGATAAGTAACGTTTAATGTGAAATCGGAATGGAAATGTGTAGTAGACGGAAATCGAAACCCGACTCAGGGTTGAGTGCTGAACACGCAACTTTGTGGATTTCGAGGTAAGTGCATCAAAACACACTTACCTTGGTATATCTTGTATGTGTATGGTAAATTATTTGGTTAAAATGTGTGATTAATGTACTTTATGAATTATTGTGGAAATGAGATCGTTGTTTTGTGGTGTAAATGAACTTGAAGTGAATTGAATAATGGTAAGTTAAGATATATGAATTTGAGTTGTGTTGATTTATGCTTGAGTTGTTTGGATTATGGAATTATTGCATGTTGTGATATATCATGACACTCATCATACGTGTGTCACGGTGAGAATTAAAAAAAAAAGGGATAAGCCCACAAGAGAAAAAGAGCGAGAGCTATAGAAATGATAGAAAGGGGGATAAGCCCACAGTGAAAAAAGCAAGAGCTTTAATTGAAAAAAAAAGGGATAAGCCCATGAGAAAGAGAGAGAGATCTCTCAACTGATTGAAAGAAAATGGAGAGATCCTTTAAGATGAAAAGAAAAGAGAAGTCTACGGATCATGCATTGTGTGATTGCATTAGCATACATAGTGCATTGTATCATGTGATTCTTATGAGTATGATATTGCAAGTGATTGTGGTGGTTAATGCATGTGAATTTTGAATGGATGACTATGTATAATGCTATGGTTAATTGGTATTGTAAAATGATGCTTAAAGAATGTTGGAAAACTGTTTGTGTGAGGTATGTTGCTGGAAATGTGTTAGGTGTTGTGATGTATTTGTGTGTGTTAGAAATTTTGTGCATTATTTGATTTTGGGAAATGAAAGTTCTAGAAGGCCGGCATGGTGATTGTGCCAACCATCACGATGTTATGCCAAGCCACTGAAATACTAGGTTGTGTGCACGCCATTGTGCTGAGCTACTGTTTGAATTCCAGAAAGTTGGCACGATCTCGTGCTGATCAGCACGGACTTATGCCAGACCACTGTTCTTTGCTGTGAGGAGCACGATGGTTGTGCTAGTAGGCACGCCCCGTGTCTCCTCGGAATTTTTTGAATAATGATAACCCGATTGAAACTTAAAGAAAAGAAGCTTGAATCCCTTCCATAATACACACAAAATACTAAAAGAACAAGTACCTATACACTCCATAACTTGGTAAATGTTGTAGGTATACTTACTGGGTTTAATTACTTACATCAATTGGTTTTTTGTGATGTATACAGGATTACAAGGATTTCCACGAGCGAGGTTGACGGAGCACATTTAGGAAGAACTTGATTTTGTAAAACTATGCATTCTTTCATAGTTTAGTTGCAACTCACTATTTTGTAACTCTTAGCCACGTCTTTTTGCACGGCTAATTACATATTTTGGGATACATTACATGTTAAGGCATAAGCATGATAGAAGTTTCTTATTTTCCTTTGCGTATTTACTTGTCTTTCAAAATGAAAAAAAATAGTGCTAATTTACTTATTTAACTAAAAATAAAAATGAGTTTCGGGGGTTCACATCTATGGCGCGTTAAAATATCGTATATTACAATTATATGATATTATTAATTAAAATTATAATATATTTTTAAAAATTATTTTACATAATTGACATATATTGTAAAAGAGAATAAAGAAAAAATTATTTATAATAAAAAGAGAAAATATGTATAAATAAATCAAATCAATGCAAATATAGTTTTTGTATTCAAAGAAATTGAGGAAAAAGATTTATGTGTACGATATCTCAAAGCCTTGTCCTTAATGCCTAAACTTTGGATAAAGGGTTTGGATAGCCCTAGAATCTTCTCTAGTAGCTTCATTTTTGTCTTTACCACTTCACTTAATCAACCATATTCCACCTTCTGGGTTCCTCCTCGTGACTAGTCTGTGGTCGAGCAAGGCTTTGGTCTTCGCCCCCACTGTCCTCTCTATTCAGTGACTGGATCAGTGGTCCGTGATGGTCCTGACCCTCGAGCTAGCTTGATTTGCAAGATGTGTACCACTAGATGAATGGAACCCGTTTGGAAGTTCTAATTCGTAAGCCACCCTCCATACTCTCCTTGTTATGCGATAAGGCCCACAAAAATTTGGAACTGCACTTTTTGTTCCTTCGAGGAGCTATAGAGTTTTGTTGATATGGTTGAAGTTTTGCTGGCGAGATGAAGACATCAGGTGACAGGTATTCCATACTTGGGTCCGAAAAATTCTTTAACTTCAATCGTCAAGCGACATAAAGCAAAATGGTGGTACGTACGAGCCATACAAGCAACTTCTTCTCTACTTGCACCACCACTTTAGTCATATTCAATTCTTACGTTAGAGTCTGTATGTCTTCTCTAACACTGATACAGAGTCAGGATCGAACATCATACCCTTGTACTAGTTGTCCCCTTTACTACAAACAAAGAGTTTAAAGACTGCTTCTTATTTCAACAATATTACCCTTCATGGCCTTTTATTTCTTGCTTTATCTACCTTACTTAGTTAATTTAGTTTAATTTTAGTTATTTCCATAATTGAAAGTCCTAGTCCTAGCACACTAGCCGAAACAGACTTTATCTTTACATAAAATATATAAAATATTAATTGCGTCTAATTATTTGCGCAACTTAGGCGTATAAACTTGAGCGAATACGCCTCAACCATAATAAGCTCCAATAGATAATACGATCGTTGACTACACGATTATTATGACATAATACAAATAACATAAATTTAATTCTTGTAATGTTTATACCATTACTAATGATATTTAATTAAAAAAATAATACGACACGACCACACTAATAGGAAAAAATAATATTCCTAATATCAATACACGTAATGTTTTGAAAAAATTAGGCATGCATCCCTTTGAGTTTCCAAATATGTCAAAATGCTACAAAAAATGAAGCACATGTCACTTTAAGTTTCCAAATAAGTAATACTGCTATAAAAAGTTTAGCGATGTGTCCCTTTAAGTTTCCAAATATATGAAGATGCTACTCACGAAAATCTCTTCCCATAAAAATGTTCATTTATTTTTTTTTTTTTTTAAAAAATCCATTAAATTAGGATTTGATTCCAGTAAATAAATCGAAATTCTGCTAAAATTTTATCTATTTTTTAACTAAAAATGCCCATCGCTATAAAAACTAAGTTCATCAAGAGGATTGAATTTCTGCATGTAAATAATCCAGAATGAAGCGAGAAAAAGGGATTTTTCTATGCTTCTTCTAATCAATTATTATTAATTTGATAGATAAAGTCGAGAAAGAGGTGAGTTTTAATACGAGAATTGTCATATTTTACTTGTTTCATTAAAATTATGTAAAATAAAAAATATATTTTTACTGAATAAATAAAAATAAAAATTTAATTTTACTATATCTAATAATGACAATCTATTATTATACTAAATCAGGAGTAAGTTGTTATAATTGTGATATAAAACAAAAAAAATTCAATAACATATCTAAGATAATAAAAAATTATTAATAATTCTTATATGTGATAATATGAAAATAATTTAAAATTATTTCTTCAATTGAAATACATTTATGAAAAATAATATTTGACTCACAAAATATTTTATTCTTATTACATTTATCAATTAAATTTAAAAATAAACATATTAATTTAAAGTATTATTATTATATAAAACAAAAAATATCATAAAAATACTAAATTTTTTTAAAAAAATTCATTGTTACACACACTTAATTTCTAAATTAAATAATTATATAAATTAATAAAATTATTAATATTATAATATACAATATCCCGTTGTATACACATAATAAAATTTTCTAAAAATGGTGTGAGAGATGTGACTGGCAAAGAGATGAATGGTCCTTTTATACGTTAAAATTATTACAATTTTAACATAAAAAATTAAATTAAGTGAAGAAGTACGTTAGAACTAATGTGTGTGAGATACTGGAAACCCACACGCAAAACAGAATCATAATGTGATTTTAACTGAAAGATTTTTTCCTGAAATTTAATTAATTCCAATTAATGAAAATAATTTCAGTGTGAAAATGTGTTAAACCCTAGAACACACACAGAATGTTTTTCGGAAAAAGTAGTTCCTTGGACACAAAGGAACAAATAGCAACAACACACTGCACTCAAAACAGAATTCTGATTCATTCCTCTCTATTTACGCCTCACTAACAAAAACCTTCAAAATCCTTTGCATCTGATTGTTCAAAGTCTCAATCTTTTCGCTCACATTGTTAGCGAAATCAAGTTTAATGGCTTTGGTCTCTGGAAAACGCCATATGTTTTCTCTTCATAAAAAAGTTGAGGTATTATTAATAATTCTTTTTTTCTTTTTTTTTTTCCGTTTAATTAATTTATAATTGTGTTTTATTTGGTGGATTTCTGAGACTGTTGTTAGTCTTAGAATCACATTGCTGAATTTTTGGTTGTTTTTTTATTTTTTATTTTTGGTCTTACATTGTAAGTTCATGCAAGTATTTTAATTTGTTAAAAACTACATTTTGTATTTTTGTGTTTCAATCAATTTCGGTTCGCCATATTTGATTGCTATCTTTGCCTACCTGATTCTTATGCATTGGCTGATAGGGGATTTTTATAGAAACAAATTAATTCCAACGTGGTAGTTTTCTATGTTTGAAGCTTTGGAATATAATGATGTCATTCTTCCTCAAAAAGAAAAAGTTTTGGCCGTACGTGTAGTGCAAATTATGGTTATTAGTTCAATTGTTTAATGAGTGCTTCTGATATGAATTCCTACTTTGATTGGTTGTTCAGTTGGAATCAAGGTATTTAATATGTGCACAAACTGATTTTTACTTGATAAAAATTGAAACTTCGTAGGTGAAGAGTGAAGAAGAAGGGCTTTCGGGTTCTTGGCATCCAGGAACTATCGATGCATGCAATCAGAGAGGTGGGTTTGTGATATACAACGTCAGATATGATCACATGCTTGCTGATGATGGGTCTAATCTTATCGTTCAAATACGAGTTTCACATCATGGAGAGGACACTTACACTGTCAGTAAAAAACAGCAGAAATATTTTGGGGGCATTAGGCCAGCTCCGCCTTCTACTGTGTTTGGTAAATGGGACCTGCCTTATGGAACTTGTGTGGATGTGTATGACAGGGACTGTTGGTGGGAAGGCGTGATTTTTGATCTTCAAGATGGTTCAGATCAGAGGAAAGTTTTCTTTCCAGATTTGGGAGATGAAATGATCGCTAACCTTGAGCTGGTAAGAATTTCTCAGGATTGGAATGAGGTCGCACACTCTTGGCATCGACGCGGGACGTGGATGTTTCTTGAATTGATCGAGGAGTACGAGGAAGAATATTTTTTACCTGTTTCTGTGAAACAACTTTGGTATGATTTGAAAGAAAAAGATGGATTCCAGAAGCTTGGCGAGTGGAGTTCTCCAAGAAAATCTTTGTTGAGACAGTTAGTGTTAGAAACAATTGGTGATAATTTCCAACTTGCTATTGGTAATCTTTTGGATATAGGGGACTGTTGTGATGAAGCAGAGCAAAAACTGAAATGTGCCGAGAACCCAGGTACAGATTCGGTGGTCTATAATGATGTTGCTCATACAGCAGTGTGTTCATTGCCGAAGGAATTGTCTACAATGTCCTCTTACCTGGATGGTATTCATGTTGCTGGTTCTTCAACCAAAGTGGATAAAAAATTGGCTCTCAGTTCTTTGAGAAACAATGAAAAGAAGTCAAATTCAACTCACAGAGTAGTTTGGCTACCTGCAGGCCCCGACATTGTTTCTGGTGCTGAATCTTGCCCAGAAGCTGTTTTTGAATATGCTCAGAAGCACGGTAATAGGGATCGGCGGCTCGTGGCACATGATGTTAAGAAGCACCTTTTGTATCTAAAGTGGACAATTGACTTCATGAGAGATAAAGACCGTATTAGACTTCGATGCACCTCACCTCAGGGGAAGCATTTCTATTCTCTTCTTGAGATATGCAATTATTTAATTGCTGGTAATATGGAAAATGTTGCTTTAGATCCTCATGATGAGAAGAGTAGTATGCTATGTTCAGTTTCTGGTTCTTTTTCTCCTCATATTGGGGCAACACAAGGAAATAAGGAATCTAATGTTATTTCTCCAAATGATTTTGATGCTTCTGATTCGGACATCCTCATGGTTAAATGTAAATCCTACAGTCAAGCTGTTGTCGACTGGTATAAACTTCGACTGCAAAGAAGATTCCGTAAAAGCATGAGATCAAAAGCAACAGAGCAATCCCAGTCTGAAAAATGTACTATGAAGTCTTCTTTGCAGTTGGGGAGATCTGCTAAGCTACAGAAAATAAATGTTCGGGCGATCAAAAAATTACAGAGGAAAGGAAAGGACACCCTGTGCATCTTATCTCACTTTATTCGAACCACAGAAAATCCCAGACTCTCCAATATGAGATATGAGGGTTGTAGAGGTTTCATTAAGGTAAAAAATAAAAAGCAGAATCAGCAGAAACGGAAGTTGCATTTAGGCAAAAAAGTGCGAGAGATCAAAACCGTTGATCCCTCTTGCCACATCCCCACAACCTTGTTGTGTTGGTTGATAGAAAATAATGTGGTGTTGCCTCGGGCCAAGGTACATTACTGCACAAAAGAGGACCTTAAACCATTAAAAGAAGGTCGGATAAATCGCAGCGGCATCAAGTGTGCTTGTTGCCAGGAGACGTTCACTCTTGGAGGATTTGAAGTCCATGCTGGCAGCAAAACATGCTGTCCATCTGCCAATATTTTTTTGAAAGATGGAAGATCTTTATTAAACTGCCAGATGCAGATCATACAAGGAAAGAAGAGTAACGCCATTAAAGCGCATTCTGACCGGTTGAAAGGTGGCTGCTACTTGAACCAGAATGACTATGTCTGTTCAGTTTGTCGTTATGGAGGCGAACTGATTTTGTGTGATCGATGTCCTTCGTCATTCCATAAAAAATGCCTCGGCATGAAGGTAAGTTGCATGCTTGGCCTTCAATTCATACTTGTTAAATCATTTCCTTGTTTCTCTTTTCTATCCACATCAAGAGAAATATGACTAATAATGTTGGACTATTTGTGCTGATTTTTTCATTTAACACATTCTCTTTTTGCATTTCAATAGGATATACCAAGTGGAGACTGGTTCTGCCCTTCATGTCGTTGTAGAATCTGTGATCAAAACCAATTGAGTGGGAATGCCGAGCATTGTTTGGATGATTTTGTTCGAAGTTGTAGCCAATGCGAACTTAAATGTATGTGCTTCGGTTTTTATCTCAGCCTATACAAAATGATTTTATTCATGTTGTCACTCTAAATGTATCTGGTTTTCAATTTGTTTGTTTGATGCAGACCACGTTGGGTGTTTAGGGAACAGAACAGAAGGCAAGTTGGAAGATGATCCTAAAGACGATTGGTTTTGCAGCAAAAAATGTGAATTGGTATGTCAAACTGAGCCATCTTCACACTTTGCTTGGCATGTGCTAGATTAATAATGACAAAAAAGAAAATTGTCTTGCATGTCTAGTGAAATTAATCACAAATAGGTGTTGCTTCTTCAGCTCTTTGTAATGTTAAATGTGATAAAAGCAGACTGATGACCTGGTAATAGACTGTCAAATGTCAAATTGTCAATTCCTTTACTTGGAATGTTGCTCTCTGATAGATTCTAGAATCCAGAGCCTGCTTAGTGCTTACTGCTAATATGTCTTCTTAAAGATTTATGCTTGTTGAACCTGGGGACATTAGATTCTGATTTCTGAACTGACCATAATGCCAGTCTTTGCTCTTTGAGATGCTTGGCCTCATGTGATCATCTATTAGCAACTATAGAAAAAAAATACTACCTCTCGGTGCCCATTATCCAACTTATGAGTACGAGGTATCGAAAGTATAAACTTTGTAAAGGGTACTGAATCAATCTAGTTTTATTTGTTTGTATTATTCGCCATGCTCACATGTGCTTGTTCAACATTTGTTCTCATGGAGATCCTAAAAAAAGTACAACTCTTATGATTCTGTTGTTGGCTGTTACTTAGATATTGCTTTCAAATACAGTTTTGATTGGCCACTAATATGATAAATCCAGTAGCTTGAAATTTCCTAGAAAATATAAAGTATAAACAGATATTGATGAGTTCTCCTTAACCTGTGTGCTTCTGTTGTTATTGCAGATATGCTTGGGTCTTCATGAGCTTTTAGGAAAACCAATTCCTGTTGGTGACAATCTCACCTGGACATTGCTAAAACCCGTGCATCCTGATAACGAAGCTTCAGACGTTGAGGTTTTTGCTGAGAACTACAGTAAGCTGCATATGGCACTTGACGTCATGCACGAGTGCTTTGACCCAGTTGAAGAACCCCAAACAAAGAGAGACATTATCAGAGATGTTATTTTCAGTCAAGGGTAAGGGGTTTTGGACACTTATTATCATCAACTTTTCTTCTCGAAGTAGGCATGGTTTATTCTGATTTCGTTGATTATTCTCCAAATGTTGTTTGGTGCAATATTTCAGTCCTTAGACACTTTACTAATAACTGTCATTCTTGCTATAGTTTTTCAAAATTTTGAAGCATATTTCTCTTGATTTTACATTTGAATTGCCTGGAGTTTTTTTCTACTCTCATTGTTAAGGCTGTAGGAGCATTTGCAATAAGCCCAAATTTTGACGAACGGAATAATTATTTCGCAAAAATATTCCAAACCAACAACTGAAAAGAAATTGTTGCTCTGCAGTTGCCTTTTTAACAATTTTTTGTTCATAATATATGCAGTTCTGCTGAAATATATTCTTAGTGTTTCTTCTTTTGTTTCATCTGGTTTAATAAAAGGTTTGTTTATGCTTTTCTTTTTCATGTTACAATTGCAAGGTATTTACCATTCTGAGTCTTGAATTAGGGGTACCAAATACCAGGCAATGTATCTTCTATATAATTTCTGTGATTTTTACAATTTCAGCTCGGACCTCAACCGTTTGAATTTTCGAGGGTTTTACACAATTTTTCTAGAGAAAGATGATGAAATAATCACCGTCGCCTCTGTTAGGTAAGCTTTCAAGAATCTTTGTTCTGTGAAGAAAGAAACAAAATATAAGAGTATATATGTTCATGCTCTGCCATTATTTATATTTGCACAACGATGTTTATTAAAATTTTGGTGTCTTTATTCCAGGGTTTATGGTGATGAGTTAGCAGAACTGCCGCTTGTTGCTACAAGATTCCAATTCCGTCGACTTGGAATGTGCCGGATACTTATGAATGTTCTTGAAGAGGTAATCCTTTATGTGGACGTCTAGATATCTGTTTTGAAATAAAGAATTCTTTATTTCCAACAACACTTTACTGTTTCTCTTTCATTTTTCTTCCCTAATGTCTCTTTTATTTTTATGTTCACCAGAAGCTCATGAATTTAGGAGTCCGGAGGCTGATTTTGCCTGCTGCTCCCGGAGTATTAAACACATGGACTGGCTCATTTGGATTTTCAAAGATATCAAATGCTGAACGTTTGAAGTTTTTAGGTTACACTTTCTTAGAGTTTCAGGGTACCATCATGTGCCATAAGCCACTAAAGGAGATTCCTTGCGCTGAATTAAGCTCATCAAAAGGTTTTAATAGCTTTGATTATTTTGTTTGTACGAAAAATAACCAGCAATGTATAAATACCTCATTGTAAGACATTCCTATGTTCTGTATTTCAGAAATCCTGCTGGGAGTCGGTGATGATGCTGTTAAAAGTCGCCATTTCATTGATCGTTGTGGCTGTGATGTTGATGCGTTACTAGAAGCTCGGGTTGAGGAATGCAGAATCATGGAAGTAGAACAAGCTAGGTATGATAACCTGTGTTACTTCCTTTGATGATATTTTGAAAACACAAGTGAACTCTAATTATCTGGCCTTCAATGATAAAAACAACTTATCTCTTCTGTTAGGAAACTCTATGCCTCTTTTCTTGTGATATAGATAGGATTCAAAGTTAAGTAGGCTTGAAAATTGCTCGGAAATGAGAGAGGTCATCGTTACTGTCTTTTCTTGCTCTGAAACAAACACATTTATATATAAATCTCTGAACCGTCTAGTGTCTACAACATTAAGTCATTAACATCTTATTTGATTTTCATTTCAATCTTGTGATATTTGCCTGCTTGATATAACTAATTCATGCCGCTCATTGCTTATCGTTGTAATTTTCAGGGATAGAGATGATGGTACCGGAAGTGAAGGCGTCAATATTCCGGTAAGCCACAGTACTCCAATATCGTCCCTGTAAACTCTACAATACCATTGTTTATTTGCATGTCAAGAGGGACGCAAGATTCTTTCCTTTTCAACTCATTTTCTTATAATGCCAGACTGCATGCATATTTCTTTCGAACAGGTTAACAAAACCCACAAATTTGATCAAAAACCTCGCGGCAGCAAAATCAACACTCCGAAGCAATGCAGTTTTGGCCGAGATGGCTCTTTGAAATGCTATAAGCGAAGAAGAATGCTAGTAGCGGGGCAATAAGGTCTCCTATATAGGGATGAAGGACTTGGAAGGTTGCACTTCTTAAGCCTGGCGTTAATGTTATACCAATGGTTTTGATGGGACATTATTTGATGTACATAGTAATAAAGGGAGGCCAAGTGTAAGTCATTTAGTTTCGTTTCAGCACATGTTTTTCAAACATCTCATTCAAATTATTTTGTTTCTTTTGCTGCAGCACACAATTCTATCAAACAACTCATTTTGAATTCCCCAAAGAATAGATGATACTGTGTAAATCATCCTACTGTTTAAATAATTGGAGATTCATTGACATGGTGTAATTGGATGATGATGCAGGTCGGACTATCAGTCGTCACCTTTAAATAAGATGACTGTTGAACAAGTTACGTCAGCAACTTATTTTTATTTCTGTTACTCTTATTACTTGTATTTTTCTTTTCTACAAATTATTACTGTAAAATATGGATTGAAGCTGAAAAATCTGTTAATAAGGGAGAAATGAGAAAACACAAGTTATGTGATGTGTGTTGTGTGTGTAACGTGTGTTGTAGAGTGAATCTCCTCCATTTTGTTTTTGCCAATAGAACAGTGTCAAGCTTTCCTTCACCATCTCTTTTCTTGTTCTTCTGTTTTGGACGCACCATTTGGTATCTGAGCAGGCGATTCTTTGGTTTTGGGTACTGAGATGGTTGAAGGAACGAGACATCAGGATATGAGATGTGAGGTGTTGGTCATGGTGAGGGAGTTAGAGAAGAAACATGAATCTTCTGTGGATAAGCTGAAAAGCTTGATCAGAGCATTGAATTTATAGAATCAAGAGGTGGTTTCTGGTAGAGCATTTCAAATAGGAGAGACATCAGGAATACATCAGAATGCTAAGGCAGAAAATCGAAAGTGGAAGAATCAATTGGGTCATTCTACCAAGGTAGAGTTTCCTAAGTTTGAAGGAAGAGGTCTTGAAGGATGGTTGTTTAAGGTTGAGTATTCTTTGAAGTTGATAAGCACCACCAGATTCAAAGGTCTCGTTTTGCAACTTGCATCTGGAAGGCAAAGTCATCCAATGGCACCAAGGTTACGTGAAGCTTAAAGGTATGGATACTTAGATTGAGATGATTATCAGGTAGTAATTAGCTTTCGTTTTGGAGCTGTGACTTTTGATGTTCCTTTGGCAGATCTAAGAAATCTTAGGCCGACTGGAGACTTACAACAATACATGGATGAATTTGATGAACTATATCCTAAAGCAGGAATATCTGAGTCTCAAGCCCTTGGTTTCTTTCTATTTGGATTAATTGATGAATTGCATATGCATGTTTGTATGTTTAAATTCAAAATCTTTCTAATGCATTCTCCTTTAGCAAGGTTGTAGGAATTGGTTGTGGCTGCCTAAGGAGTTATGACATTGTAATGGTATTTGAAGGGAAAGGTCTTGTGAATTTTGGTGGATTTAGGAAGTTCTCATAACTTTTTGTGTTCCAAAGTGGCTAAAAGAGTGAAAGGCAATGGGAAAAAAAATGGAGTCACTGTCAGAGTAGCAAATGGATAAGAGCTACAAAGCTCTGTCTGTTTTCTTGGGTTTCAAAGGAAAAATGCAAAGAGAAAAGTTTTATGGTTGAAGTGTCTGTACTTCCTATTAAACAATATGACCTGATTTTGAGTGTGAGGTGGTTGGCCAAATTGGGTAATATTGTGTGGAACTTTGAGAAATTCCAAATGAAGTTTTAGTATAATGGCAAAGAGATGTGTTTGACAAGATCTTATCCAAGTAAAGGTGTTGAGAATTTGTCTTTGGCATTGATCAACATGAAGGGAAGAGCAGTTGTGGGCTGTGTAATTGGTTAGTGATAACCATGACCATTAACTGAAGCAAGAGGACCAGGAGGCATCAAACCTAGTCCTAAAGGAATTTGCAGACATACTTGCTCAACTAACAGGTTTACCACCATCTCGACACTGTGATCGTAGAATTGAGCTAAAGGAGGGGACATATCCAAATAATTGTTACCCTTATAGAGTGATTCAACAGGGCAAGAGTCCTTACACAAGTCCTATGGTGTTGGTCAATAAAAGAGAGGTTTTGTGTTGATTATCGAGCCTTGAATCAAGCAGCCATAAAAAAAAAGTTCTCAATTCTCGTTATTCAGGAACTATTGGAGGAGTTATGTGGATCAACAATCTTTTTGAAGATTGATTTATGCTCAGGCTATTGACAAATCAGAATGTTTGAGGAAGATGTTCCAAAAAGAACTTTCAAAACCCGCACAGGGCAATACAAGTTCTTAGTAATGTCATTTGACGTTGCTAACGCACCATCCAAATTTCAAAGTTTGATGAATCTTATGTTTTCAGCAATACTTGCGCAAATTTATATTGATTTTCTTTGATGATATTCTCATTTACAGCGGGACATTTGAGGCACACTTGGAGCATTTGATTGTGGCTTTACAAATTCTGAGAGCTAATTCCTTATTTGCTAAGGCAACCAAGTGTTCATTTGGCCATCACCGTATTGAATACTTCGGCCATGTAATCTTTTGAGAAGGCGTTCAAACAGATCTTGCCAAAGTGGAGCTCGTGTCAGATTGCCAGTTCTTAAACATCTCAAACAGTTGCGAGGTTTCCTTGTGCTGACAGGTTATTTTAGACATTTTGTCACACATTATGGAAGAATGGTCAAGCTTCTTACAGAGCTCCTAAAAAAAGAGGCATTTCATTGGGGTCTTGAGACTGATATTGCATTTCAGAATTTAAAGGAGGCAATGGCTAATGCACTTTGTTCTTGCACTCCCAGATTTTTTCCATAGAATTTGTTGTAGAAGCAAATGCTTCAGGCATTGGAATCAGGGTTGTTCTCATGCAAGAAGGCCGCACTTTGGCCTATATTAGCAAGGCATTAACTCCCAAATTTTAGGCATTGTCAACATTTGAGGAGTTGTTTGTGATATTGTTGGCCATCAAAAAGTGGGAGCCTTATCTGACCAATAGACATTTTATGATTCGAATCAATCATCAAAGTTTGAAACACCTGTTGAAGCAAAGAGTTACTACCCTTGCACAACAAGCATGGATTGTCAAACTCATGCAATTGATTACGAGATAAGTTACAAACAAGGAAAAGAAAACACAATGACAGATGCACTTTCTAGAGTGCCAACTAGTCAGGTTTCTTCCACGCTGTTTACTGCTTTAGACACCTCAAATTATGACAACATTAAAGACTTGGCAGCAAGATCCACGTTTGATTAAGATCATTCATGCTAATAGTAAGAATGACACTTCTTTTCCTAAATATACATGACGTAATGAGGAGTTAAGGTGGAAAAGATCGGTTGGTGGTGGGGAACAATGCAGAACTCAAAAATAAAACTGTTCAAGTTATATGATGATTCTTCAACAGGAGAACATTGGAGAGTGTATGTTACCACTCAATGGTTATCATCCATGGTTTATTGGAAGGGATTGAGGAAAGAGGTGATAGAATATGTGGGGAATTGTATAGTTTGTTTAAGGTTTAAACTAGAAAATAAAAAATCAACGAGGTTATTGCAGCCACTTTTCAATTACCAGAGGGTATTTTCACTGACATTACCATGGATTTTATATAGGTCCAACCTCGATCGAAAGGCAAAACAACCATATTGGTGGTGGTGGATTGACTCACCAACTATTCTTAGACAATGTCTATAAATTACTTGGTTTGTCGCAGCATATTGTTAGTGATCGCGATTTTATTTTTACAAGCAAATTCTGGCAAGAATTTTTCAAGCTCCAAGGAGTGTCCTTGCACCTATCTACTGTCAATCATCTACAAACAGATGGCCAAACAAAAGTAGTCATCCACAAACAGAAGTAGTTAATCATTCTCTCGAAATACATCGAATATGTATGACAAGGGAAAAACCACATCAGTAGGCACAATGGATTTCTCTAGCAGAATTCTAGTATAACACTTTAAATCATTCTATCATTGGCAAATCTCCTTTGAAGCTCTATACAGGTATGCCCCACAAATAACGCTAGAGTTGTTATTAAGTTTTTAAAGTCTTTGTTTTTTTCATTTTGGGGTACCTCGATCAATTATAAGTGACAGAGGGACATACTTTTATAACAACTAGTTTTCAAAAATCTTATACAAATATGATGTTATTCATAGATTGTCCACTGTCTATCATCCACAAACTAGTGGTCAGGTAGAGGTGACCAATCGGAAATTGAAAAGGATTTTAAAAAAGTCATTAGAGCGTTACTGAAAAAACTGGTCAGTTAAACTGGAAGATGTCTTATGGGCTTATCGCACTGCCTATAAAACACCCACATTTTTACTCCATTTAGGTTAGTTTATGGCACGGCGTGTCACCTTCCAATTAAGCTATAACATAGAGCGTTTTGGGATATAAGATCTACAAATCTTAATTTGTCTGGTGCAGGTGAACACAGGAAGCTACAACTGAATGAGTTGGAGTAATGGAGGATGAAAGCCTATGAGAATAGCAAGCTTTACAAGGAACGCTCTAAGCGTTATCATGATAGGCATATCAAGCCCACGAAGAACTTTGCCGTAGGCGACAATGTTCTTCTGTATAATTCCCGTTTGAGACTTTTTCCTGGGAAGCTGAAGTCAATATAGTCTGGCCCATTCAAGGTGACCCAAGTCTTTTCTTATGGAACCGTCGAGGTTACACACCCCGACAAAGGTACGTTCAAGGTAAACGGTCACAGACTTAAATTCTATCATGGACAGGTTCTTTCAGATCTTAATAAGGATGTCATCAACCTCGCTCCTCCTGAGCCCAGCTCTATTTAGAGATAACTGTCAGGCTCGGAACGTTAAACAAGCGTTTCTTGGAAGGCAACCCAAGGTTTATGTTTAGTTCATTTATTTTGGGTTCTTTTGTTTTCTTTGGTGTGTTTTTGGTTTTCATATAGGTTCAATGATGCAGGACTTAAACAAGTACGTTTTTTGATGTCTGTCAACTGTTCTATGGTGTCCAACAGTGCAAAATGGGTTGCGAAAACATTTTCTAAAACGTTGCAATTAAAAGGGTTTTTAAAACGGTTTTCCAAAAACTTTCACAAACAGTTTCAGAAACAAAATTTTTTTCACTGTTGGGAACGGTTTTCAGAACGGTTTGCCCAAATCATTTCATAAACCGTTCCACTTGCAGAAACTTTTCACTATTAGGAACGGTTTCGAAAACGGTTTACGTAAACTGTTTTCTAAATCGTTTCGACACGCGGGTTCGACTTAAATAGAGCAAAACCCTAACTTCCTTCATTTTAAAGCACTCTCAACTCGTTCCTCTCTCGATTTTGTCTGTTTCCCCTTCATTTCCAGCCGTTTTTGTACTCAAATCAAGGTTTGAACTCTTTTTCTCTTTACTTTTTACTTTCCTTTCCTAAGTCTAAACTTGATTTTTGGTACGTTTTGGGTAAACACTCGAATTTTTTCTGCTTTTGAGGTTCATTTTGAGTTATTTGTGTTGAATGATACTTATTTTCATGATTGAGAACGATTATCTTTCATGTTTGGTGATTTTTTGTTGATGGAATTGAGTTGGCCGAATTTCTAGGGTTTCTTCCCTTGGTTTTGGTTGTGATTCTGGTAGATAAATTGAGTTGTAATTATGCCTAAAAATGCTCTAGGTGAACAATGTTAACTTGATTTCCAATTTGTTATGCTTAAGTATGAATTATGGCTGTTTCTTTTTTATTTTACTAATCCTAAGGAACTTTATGCTTAATGTTAAATGTCATTTGTGCAGAAAGTGTGAAATTGAGGATAATTGCGTATTATTGACATTCTTATTTGATAAATTCTTATAAATTTAGTGTTGAGTTATGTTAGAGAATGTCAATAGTGAAATTTGTTTTCTTTTCTCCTTTGAACCGCAATTGGGCTATGCTATAGTGAAAATGTGTGCTTTAATTGATTGGGTTTCTTGATTAAATTGCTAAATTGTTGCTATGCTCTAACTGACTGGTTGTTTTTACTAATCCTTTCTCTTTCTCTTTGGTTGCAGATGTCAGAAGCAGGATCCTCTCGCCAAAAGAAGCGACCCGCTCTGAGATGCGGCCATAACCCAGGTGTCGCCGAGCATTTCAGTAATATGCTCAAGTTTTCAAATCAACCACACAGGCAGGATCGACTCAACAAGATATGGCACAAGTCGTTTGCCTCCATTTGTTTACCAAATGAGGAGACCCTCCGATTGCTTGGGCTCCACGAGGATGTGATGAGGATGATCAGTGTTGACGGTTGGAGTCATTTCTTTGCAATCGACAGCCCGACTTATAGGGAGCTGACGATTGAGTTCACGACGTCGTTTACTATGGCCCTCCACCATGATGATTGGAATAATGAAGATCTCTTTGTCAAATTATGGGCCGGCAGGGTGGAATATGGACTACCCATGTACAACTTCGCTTAGGATTGGGCTTTATAACCAGGAGTTCACCGACAGCGACGCCTTTGAGGCGTTGCCCACTACCTTTCCACCAGGGGTCAGCGTAGCCACATACTGGGAGGAGCTAATAGGCCAAACCGACTACGATCCGAGCCGATCAAAAGCATCCCAGATTCGCTCCTATGCCCTGAAGTACATGCATAGGGTCATTGCCAGCACGATGTACTTGCGGAAGGAAAGTGTTGTATTACCAAGAAGGATCTATTGTGCCTTTACAGTATGGACCAAAACTACCAGGTCAAAGTAGCCCACCTCCTCGCCAATTCCATCCTGAAGCAAGTATCGAGACTGCAGATTACGGCAATATACTCGGGGCACTATGCTACGCGATTCATGGAGGGTTTGGAGTGCATGGATCGTCTACTAGGGATGTTCATTGCAGCATCTGCGGATACTAGGGATGTTCATTCCAACACCTGAACCTACAACAGCCACCCTACCATCCACTGTCATTGTACGACCAGTACTACCAACCCTACCAGTAGTATTATCCGAGTCCCCAGTAGCCACCACCACAAGAGCCCCGTGACGACACCCAGGATGATTGAGCCGCATGATTAGTTAGATTTGTTTTCTTTTTCTTTTCTTTTCTTTTTTTGTCTTTTCTTTTCTTTTATTTTCTGTTCTTTTCTATTCTGATATGTACTCAATTACTGAATGATTTTAGTAATGATTTTATGTTCTTGTCTGTTGTTTGTCACAATTACTTATTTTTGTAGTCAGAAATAGACATTTATCAATCATTCCAGGTTCTCTTAGTAGCTTCCCTCACAATCTCATACAGGAAAGTTTTCCACAATTTCTCATTTTACTCTTCTTTTCCCTATTCTTTCATTCTATTTAATATTGAGGACAATGTTATGCTCTAAAGTGTGGTGAAAGGGATCATTAAAATAAAAATTGTGTAAACCTTGTGGAACATCTAGCATTTAAATTTCTGGCCTATGATGAATCTGTGTAGTTAGTGTATTATTTTCAATCACATAGTCATAATTGTTATTGTCGTTAGGAAAGAAAATATGATTTTGGTTAAATTACTGTACACTTGTGTATTCTTAGTAGTATTCTAGCTTTGAGCACGCCAAACCATGTTTAGTTCAGTTCTGATGTTTATTTTAAAATTATTTACACTTATAATGTGATGTCAATTTTTAAAAAGTTTGTTTTTGAAATAAATTGATTTTTTGCTCCATTTTTTTTCTTAAAACATAATTTGTAAGAGAAGTGATAGGAATATAGTTTATAAAACGTAGAATATAAATCAGAGTAAATCATACACAAATGTTTTTCATAATGCGGAAGCTGAAAAATATTTAGAATGGTAAGTTAATAAAAATCATCTATTCTAATGTATGTATAGATACATAACATGTACAAGCATTCACCACATTTAAACAATTGGGAGCCCGACCTTCAGTATCGCACCGCTAGCCTCGCCGATCACGTAGTCCCGTCTCTGATACCAGTCACTTTGCACAAAATCCAGCAAAACACAGATGGGTATTTTTAATACTCAGTAAAGCTGTCCCTGTAACATTCTGGATATTTTTCGCCGTAAAATGACGATAAATAAGTGTAACACCCCAAAATTTCGTAAAAATGTCGTATTTAAATTAAATATTAAAATAATATATGAATAAAATACCGGGAATTTTTTGCGAATTATTTTAATAAATAATTTGGTGAAGAATGTAAAATTTTTATAAATTAAAAATCTAAAATTTTTAAGTCGATTGTGAAAGGAAAACTACGACAAAATATATTAATATGAATGGAGGGTTAATTAAATTCTTCGCGTTCATTTAAATAAATAATTGATAAGAAATAAATAACGGAAAGATTAAGACAATGTTATTAAGATTATAAATTTCGAGAATTTTGAAATCAGAAAATTATTTTGAATCGAGGTAAAATAAATTACGAAGCGAAATGGACTTAAGACGAAAGAATAAACTTTCTTTCCACCCATCAAGCCACTCACCCGACAAACTATCTCCTTTCCCTCATTTTATGCATGTGTCCCCCTCTCACATCCTCTCTTTCTCCTTTCTTTCTTTCTTCTTCCAACGACCATCATCTCTCTCTTTCAAAAATCTCTTCTCCAACCTTCAATTCATTTTTCATGGCAAGAACTTGGAGTTTAGGAGTTTAAGGAACCATTGAGGAGCTTTTATTTGATAAGATTTCTTAAGTATATTTTGAATTCCCATTTTAATTTTAAGTTTAAGTTCGAAAGGCCATAATTCTTAGATTTGAGCTCCAATTTGTGTAAGAATTGATTCTTTGGAAAGCTTAGTATGTGTACTAAGCATTGTGTACTAAGCATTGGTAGCAAGTTTTAGTGTTAATTCATAATGTAAGTTCATGAAAATGGTGATTTAAGATGGGAGGTTCAAAAATCCAAAAATTGAACTTGTTGACATTAGATTTATTTTTAAGTATGGTAGCTTAAGGAAGTTTCTTTGAGTCCTAATGGTCATAAATTTATGGTTAATTGAACCATAAGTTGAATTTAGTATGAAAGGGAAGAGGAAAACCTTAAAACCTTTGGAAATTAATATATAAAAATGAGAAATAGAGAAAAAGAAAGAAGATGTAAGAAAAAGATTTAAAACATAATTACTTATTGAAATTCATAGTTTAATGTATGTAATTAATGTGAATTGTAAATTTGTTCTTAGGAGATAAAAATACCGGAGGAGGTAATTCGAGGTCGGAGGTTTGAGCGTATTTTTATAAGGTAAGTAACACAAGTGCAATTTCCTTTGCACGTATGTATTTTGCATGAAAAATATGTGATTGTTTGAAATGAGTATTTTGTAGTATGATATGATGATATATGTTGGATTGGTTGATGTTTTGGAATGAATTATTACATTGGTGGTGAGATAGTATTATGAGAATTGGAAATGGATTGATATGGTATATGTATTGTTGTTGAAATGGAAATGAGGAAAAGCCATGTTATGAA
>CANYCX011645847.1:0-17294 GCA_948193385.1 Breynia disticha f. nivosa | reverse complement strand
TATCCTTTTACGCCACGACTTACATTTTATATACCATAACATTTCCAAAGGCATTTCAAAACATAGGCATTAACATATAATAAGCATATCGCAAACATACCACCCATTCATTCCAAATCAACTTTCAATTACCTAACATTAACACATACAAATCTTGGTTCTCAAGGAACCGTTCCAAGCCATAATTTCAAACCACAACCTTAACACATCGTTACATCATATACACCAAAAATTCACATTTTGTTAGTATACTTTCCACTCGTATTTCACAGGATTCTAATCTAAACAACATTCATTTTACTTTCTTTTCTTGCCAATAACATCATGTCAATCAATTAACATCAAAATAATCACAAGTCAAGTAAGTGGCAAACATGCACTTACCTCGGGTTCCTACGCTCGATCCGTCGCCCGATTCCCGAGCTGGATTCCTAATATTGTTCCCTACACAAGCACAATCACGTTTTCAATCATTTAACACAAAATGTAGGTCATTTAAACCCCTAGACTGATTTTTACACAATTTTCCCAAAAACCCTCAAAACCTAAATTTCTTAAATCTTGCGAAAACGGACGTTTTAGGATCGATAGCTTATAGAATCTTGTTCTACATTCAAAACCTAACAAAACCCTATCAATTTCCACCAATTTACACCATATTTCAGCAACGAATCGAAAACATTTACCTTAACCCGTCATTTTGAGCCCTAGAAGGAAAATGAATCGATTCGGAGGCTGAAATTTGTTTGATTCGATGTAGACTTGTTGTTTTAGTATGGGTTTTTGGTTGGGAACAATCTCAGGTCGTGTGGAAGAAGTTTGGGCGAGTTTAGGGTGTTTTTGGGTGAGTTTCGGGTGATAAAAAGAGAAGAAACGCGGGTTCTGTCGTTAAAACAACAGCTAGGCACGACCTGGGCACGGGTCGTGCCTCAGCCCAATTTTTGGCGAAGAGCAGGCCCCTGGGCATGACCGTGCCCCAGGTCGTGTTTCACTGCTGGGCAGATTTTTCTGCCCGTTTTCGATCGTTTCCGATTCCTTTCGGTTCCTATCAAGCATATGTTTATGTATACATGTCTTCTAACATAATTACTATCCTTTTCCACTCAATTAACCTTCATTAACAATGAACTTAACATCATTCAACACTCAACATTCGTCCTAATTCATATTTTGCCCATCGAAAGAACCTTCCTTAAATCTTACATTTTCCTTATTTTAAAAAGAACGAATTTTCGGGGCGTTACAGTCGATCCTGCGCGGCTTGCATTCATCTATTAACAACATTCACTTTATCTAAGGTCTTTTGTACGAGTTTTGGTCCCTCAATCTGTCGCAAAACCTCTACATCCCAATAATCTAGACTTCGACACCTCCTCCCATACAAGGCCTTATACAGTGTCATCCCAATACTCGAGTGGAATCTATTATTGTAAGCAAACTCAATCAACGACAAGTGGTCATCCCAGTTACCTCCAAACTCCAGTACACATGCCCTTATCATATCCTTAACCGTCTGGATAGTCCTCTCGGATTGCCTATCGCTCTAACGATGAAATGCAGTACTAAACCACAGTCTGGTGCCTATGGCATCTGCAAGCTCCTTCAAAATCTCAAAGTGAACCTCGAATTGTGTTTTGACACGATCGACATGGAACACCGTGAAGTCTCACTATCTTTGCCACATCCAAGCTCGCAAGCTTATCCAAAGTGTCATCCTATTGAATAGCTAAAAAGTGTGCCAACTTGGCACACTTGGTGAGTCAGCCCATTACCACTGCATCATGTTGTTAAAAAGTCCTCGACGACCCCACTATGAAATCCATCGTAATCTTCTTCCACTTCCACTCTAGAATCTCTAGCGGTCTCAAATTTCCTGTCGAAGCTTGATGTCCTGCCTTTATTTACTAGCAAGGTAGACACCGAGATACAAACTCTGCGATCTCCCACTTTATATTCATGCACCAGTACAAATCTCTCATGTCGCGATACATCTTAGTGCTACCAGGATGTACCGAGTATGGTGACGAATGTGCCTCAACCATAAAGTTCTCTTTGATCTCTTATATATCGGGAACACACAAACATCCCCTGTAGTATAGAACCTCGCCATCATCTAACCAATGCAGTGTCGTCACTTCCCTTTCTCCAATTTCTTCTTGATTTTCATGAGGTACTTATCTTCCTTTTGCCTCTCCACAATCAACTCCCTCATACGGGTCTCCCCCGTATATTTGCCAACATCTCCCCTTCAATCAAGTCTAACTATACCCTTAACTCTCGTAAAGAAAATAGGGACTCTACCCTATAGGTCACCGAATCCCCATCCTCTCTCCCCTTTCGGTTTAAAGAATCAACGACCACATTTTCCTTATCCAGATGATGCTCAATCGTGCAGTCATAGTCCTTTAGTAGCTCAATCCATCTCTGTTGTCTTCAGTTCAGCTCCCGCTGAGTCATAATGTACTTGAGACTTTTGTGATCGGTGAAAATCTAGAAGGTCTCATCGTACAAGTAATGTCTCCACACTTTTAAAGTATGGATGATCGCGGCCAACTCCAGATCGTGGGCAGAGTAGTTAGCCTCATACGCTCGTAATTGTCGAGATGTATAAGCAATCACTTGCTCATTCTACATAAGAACTCCACCTAAGCCTGCCTTAGATGCATCCATATACACAACAAATTTGCCTCCCTCAGTCGATAACATTAAAACTGGGGCCTCCACCAATCTCTTCTTCAATTCTTGGACGCTCTTCTGACATCGTTCATTCCAAATGAACGGATCATTCTTCTTTAGTAGACTGGTCATCGACCTTGATAAACTCAAAAAATACTCAATAAATCTCCTATAATATCCTACCAAACTTAAGAAACAACGTACCTCTGTCGTGTTTCTAAGAGCCCTCCCTTTCCTGCACTGCTTTAATCTACTCGAGTCTGATTTAACACCTTCTGCTGATATCACGTGGCCTAGGAAGACCACCTCCCTCATCCAGAACTCACACTTATCGAACTTGGTATATAACACTTCATCTTTCAACAGCTCTAGTACCACTCGAAGGTGCCCCTCATGCTCCTCTCTATTTATCGAGTATACCAAAACATCATCGATGAAAACCACCACGAACTAATCTAAATACGACTAAAAAAACTTATTCATTAAAGTCATGAAGGTTGTCTGTAACGCCCCAAAAATTTTGTAACTTAAAATTTAAATTAAAAAGGGAAAGTATTAAAAGAAATAGAAATTTTTATCATTTATGTAAATGAAGAATATTGTTTAATTTAAATTAATTAAACAATGCAAGTATAAGATTTTTCGTATATTATATAAATTAACTAAATGTAAGAATAAATTTAAGTAAAATATATAAGTATATGATTTTTGTTATAGAGAAATTTACGATATTTAGATTTAGAAGAGGAGACAATGACAAAAAGAAATAATGGGAAGTGATTACGAATTAAATTGAATTAAAATAAATAAATTTAGGTAAAATAAAATTTTAGAATATGTTTAATTTTAAACCACTGAAATAAATGCAACTATATGATTTTTTGTACATTATAAAAATTAAATAAATCTAAGTGTACGATTTTTCGTATATACGTAAGAATTTCAGGTTTACGAGAAAGGTAGGAATTTGGGGACAAAGAAAATAGAATCTGTGAACAAGAGTATTTTAGAGCCGTTTAACTAAAACAAAAAAGATCAGCATCTGCTGAAATTGTTGTTGCTGCTGAAGCTGTTATTGCCTCCAAGTTGAGAGCCGTTTTTCTCCTTTGTCATCGCCTGATAACCATCTGTTGCTATCCATCATTTTCTCTAGTTCTCACCTTAAAAACCCTACACTATTCCATTGGCGTGTGTTATCATAAAGCCATACATTGTCACTGTTATTTACTCTTATTTTCCCTATTATGGACAAGAGCGAGAAAGAAGTGGAGAAAGTCACTCAATTGGTGAAAGGAGTACAAATTGCCGAAACTAACTCGGATGAGGATGGACTCATGATTGCGCAGGAGAATATCAAAGTGCCTGAATTGGATTTGAGGTGGGCTATAGTGGGGAAATTCTTAACTGAAAGATTCATTCGCAAACACGAGATGAGTAAAATCATGGCCATGAACTGGAGGCCAGGACGAGGTGTCTTCATTGAGGAGGTGGCGTCACAATTGTTCGTGTTTCAGTTCATGCATGAAGTAGATATCAGAAGGATAATAGAAGGGGGCCCTTGGTCGTATGAGAACCATTTCTTGTTGTTTGAGAGGGTCCGACCTGGGGAGGATCCGAAACAAATTGAACTGAAGCATATCACAATTTGGGTCCAGATTCATCAGCTTCTACCTGGCTTTATGTCTGAAATTGTGGCAAAAGGATTTGGTCAAAAACTGGGTGAGTTTATTGAGTCTGATCCCAATAATTATACTGGAACATGGATGAGTTATATGAGGGTGCGAATTAAGCTAGATGTAACACGAGAACTCAAGAAGTCGCTCAAGGTGAAGGTGACTGGGGGGAGTGGAAAGAGGTGCTCTTAAAATATGAACGACTGCCAACATTTTGCTTTTGCTGTGGATTGATTGGTCATGGGGAGCTGCCAAAAACATTTTGAGAAAGAAGAAGGAATAGTTGAGCAACGATGCAGGCTGGAACTACTAGCGAATATGAGAAGGTCCTCACAGTTGGATGTCGGCTCAAAATGGCTGCTCACAGAACCTCTGATTCAGGTGGCCAGAAATGATGACGGGGAGGAGGAAACTGTATCTGAGGTGAATCTGGGACAAAAGGAAAGTGCCATTGTGGGGAAAGTTACTGACGCGAGTCAGGGAGATAGCAGCAATCACGATAATGGAGATAGAGGCATGATTGCAGCAGTTTTTGAAAATAATTCCATTTACGTGCATGGCAATAATCCTGATAACATGGCAATTGATGGTGCACCAAATCAGGGAGGGGTTGACATGGACTCTAAGGAGTCAAATATAGAATTCTCGGACCCAAAACGGAAGAGAGGTGTGGTTAAAGGCCCAGTCCAATTAAAAAATCAAATTACGGGTTCAAGCTCTTCTGACTACTTGGATGGCTCGAATAAAAAAAACGTTGGAGTGGCGGGTGCATTAGCTGGAATTATCGAGGTTTGGCCAATCCCTCGACAGTTCGTATTTTACTGGATTTGGCCCATGAAAAAAACCATGCTTTATTTTCCTCATTGAACTTTATGTACTTTTGAGACTATAAATATAATAAAACAGAAATTGGGTTATGCTGGTTGTGTTTTGGTAGACCGCCAAGGGCATAACGGTGGGCTTGCTCTTTTTTGGAAACAGGAAGGTTCGGTTAGTGTTAGGGCCCAAAGTGACCACTTCATTGACACTAAGATCAGGTTAGAAGGTGAGCAAGTTATCGCCTAATAGGATATTACGGTCATGCCAACATATCTGTTCGTTCTCACTCTTGGGAGTTACTTAGGGAATTGGCAGTACAGTCAACGCTACCTTGGTGTGTGATAGGAGACTTTAATGATCTCTTAAGCAGTTCGGAGAAGCGAGGAAGCCATGGACATCCTACTTTTCTTCTAGAAGGGTTTCGAAATGCAGTGGAGGACTGTAAATTGGAGGATTTGGGATACAAAGGCACACCGTATACCTGGCAAAGAGGAAGGGGCACTGACCGATGGGTGGAACAACGACTTGATAGGGCTCTGGCCACTAGAGAATGGAGAAATTTGTTCAATCAAGCCAAAGTCGTCCATATTCCTTGCCCAGGTTCGGATCATATTCCCATATATCTGGAATTGAAGAAATTTGTGCTTGTTCAACGTGTCCGGAATTTCTGGTTTGAGAATGCGTGGATCCGAGAAGCCGGTTGTGTGGAGGTGATCAAGAATGCGTGGGAGGCTAATTCTCACACTGATTTATTGGAGCGTCTTCAGTTATGTGGCCTTGAGCTCGACACTTGGGGAAGGAATTTGGCTCACCAAATTAGAAATAGGATCAAAGCTGAAAAAACACTAGTCCATAACTTGAAAGGGGTTAGACATGCACATGCCATTCAACAACTCTCCTCAGCTGAAAAAGAACTGCAAAGACTCTTAAAGTGTGAGGAGGATTTTTGGAGGCAACGAGCGAAGGTCTTCTGGCTACAGGCAGGTGATTGCAATACTCATGCTTTTCATTCGTTTGCTAATGGCAGGAAAAGGAAGCAGCAGATTGATGCCTTACTGGACTCTCAGGGACGGTGGATCCAGAAAGGACCTGCTCTTAATAGTATGGTAGAATCATATTTTAACGAGTTGTTCCAGGCAGGAGACTTGCAAATGGAGGACACCATCTCATGTATTAGCAGGAAGATCTCAGAGGAACAAAATGCATTTTTAATTGCTCCATTCTCACCAGAAGAGATTAAGAGGGCTGTGTTCTCAATGAATAAAGATAAATCGCCTGGAGAGGATGGGCTTAACCCAGCTTTTTACCAAAAATATTAGGCCGTCGTTAGGGAGGAAGTCACGACAACCTGTCTTACTTGGTTAAATCAATGCAGATTACCTCCAGCTATTAATGAAACGAAGATTGTGCTCATACCCAAGAAACATAGGCCCACAAATCTGAAGGAACTATGTCCTATAGCTCTTTGCAACGTGATCTACAAGGTAATTGCAAAAACGCTTGCTAATAGATTACGTGCAGTTTTACCAGAGGTGATCGATGAAAAGCAAAGTGGATTTGTCCGTTGTGGTGGCAAATGAAATTGTGCACTGGCTTAAAGGAAAAAGGAGGGGCAATACAGGTTATGCTGCTTTGAAAATTGACATCGCTAAAGCCTATGACCGGATGGAGTGGCCTTACTTGGAAAAAGTGATGGAGGCATTAGGATTTTGCACGGATTGGATTGAATTAATCATGATGTGTGTAAAATCTATTCGATATAATGTGGCTCTCAGAGAAAATGTTATTGGTCCTATTATACCGTCGCGAGGTCTCAGACAGGGAGATCCCATATCTCCATACCTATTCATATTGGGTGCGAAAGGTCTATCATCCCTTATTCGAAAAAAGGAGCTGGCTGGTGACTACCATGGGTGCAGGATAGCAAGAAATGCTCCTAGTATCACGCACCTGATGTTTGCTGATGACTCTTTTTTATTTTTTAGAGCAGAGTTGCAAGAGGTTCAAGTGGCGAAATTCGTCCTTAAAAGCTATAGGGATGCATCTGGGCAAAATATAAATTTCACCAAGTCGTCTATAATCTTTAGTGCTAATGTTAGGGATCACACGAAAGTGGAGATTAAAGCGACATTGGGTGTGAATGAACAGGTGGGATGGTGCAAATATTTAGGCTTGCCAATAATGCTGGGAAGAAATAAGAGGGTGGCTTTCGAGTTCATTAAGGAGAGGCTGAGAAGCAGAATATCAGCGTGGAAGGGCAAACAATTATCTAGAGCCGGCAAGGAAATTTTATTGAAAACGGTAGCGCAAACATTACCAACATATGCTATGGGCTTATATTTGCATCCGGATGTAATTTGTGATGAAATCCTTAAAGTTATGAATGCATATTGGTGGGGCAAAGAAGAGGGCAGGAAAGGAGTCAAGTGGATGAAATGGGAGAGATTATGTGCTAGTAAGGCTGCAGGAGGTTTGGGTTTTAGAGACCTAAAGTTTTTTAACAGAGCTTTATTGGCTCAACAAGGTTGGCGTTTGCTTAAGTATCCAGAGTGCTTAATGGCACGTGTTATGAAGGCTAAATATTATCGTGACTGCTCTTTTCTCGAAGAAAAATGGGAGATTCGGCAAGCCTTATTTGGCGAAGTATTTGGGTTGGAAGCGAGATAATTAGGAGGGCCAACAGAAGAAGGATTGGGAATGGGAAAAATACTTCCATTTGGTGGGACCCGTGGTTAACATCTTCAATTTCTGGATACATGACCACAATTCCAACTGAGAGTTTGAGGGATTTGCATGTGGCCCACTTAATCCTGCCTGGATCTTGTTGTTGGGACGAGAGCAAGATTGAAAGCATGTTCAATCAAGCAGATAAGGAAGCCATTATCTCAATCCCCTTAGTTAGAGAATAGCTGAGGATTGCTGGGTATGTTCTGGAACTAAATCAGGTGATTATGCGGTGAAGGAAGGTTATAGACTTCTTCATAATCAATTGCCATGTTCACGAGGTCCTTTTGATTCATTCTGGAAATTTCTGTGGAAACTCAAACTGCCACCGAAGATCATAAACTTTTTATGGAGGGCATCTGCTGGGTGTCTACCAACTAAGTCCTGTCTTATGCAGAGAAGAATTAAAACTGATAACATCTGTCCAATATGCCATAGCTATGAAGAAACAACAATGCATGTCCTAGTGCAGTGTAGTGCGGCTAAGGAGATTTGGGAGCAATCGGGAATAGGATGGTCTTATACTAACGCTCCTTCATTCTAGGAGTGGTTATGGGTAATGTTGAATAAGCTGGATACAAAGAATTGCAGTCTGCTGGGAATGATTTGTTGGGCCAATTAGAAGAATAGGAACCTGCTTGTATGGGAGAACAACACATCTCTAACACAGGTTATACTTAGAAGAAGTCATGATTTGGTTAATGATTAGTTTTTATTCAAACAACAACCAGAGAATGACCACACCAGAAGCAATATAGAAGCTAATGTAAGAGACAAATGGCGCAAACCCATGCGAGGATGACATTCAATAACAGTTGATGCGGGGGTTTTTGCAAAAAATGGCGCCACAAGCTTTGTCTGTCGGAACGATGAAGGAGTATTTTCTGGAGCCAAGGTGATCAAACACCCTTATGTCGAGGATCCGACTGTGTTGGAGGTTCTTGCAATTAGGGAGGCGTTGTCATGGATCAAAGATAAGGGAGGATCGAACACAGTCATAGAATCCGATTGTGTTAATGCAGTAATAGCTATTAATGTTTCTTCTGTTGCTGATTCATATTTTGGTTTGTTAGTGCATGATTGTAAAGACATTTTGTCATCATTGACCAGTGTTCAGCTCGTGTTTATTAGACGGTCTACGAATCAAACAGCTCATCGACTTGTTAGGACGTTTGGTTCATCCCCAGGCCTTCATATTTGGGGATCTTATGCCCCTGATTGTATTTCGGCATTTCTTGCCAATGATTTGGAGGAATGAAATTTCAGTAATTGTCAAAAAAACCACCACACATAACCCTAATTTCCTCCACTCTTATTTCTCCTTTCACCACTTTTGTTCCAGCCGACACCCAATCTTTCTCCCTCCCTCCCTGTCGTCTTTCCTCCTCCATCATCGTCACCATCGCTACTCGTCTCTCTCCATTCTCCTTTGATCTGGCCGCAAGTATCTCTCATCCTCCCCATAACCTCCAGTCACCTACGCTCCTCTCCATCTTTCCCTATCCCTCGCACAGTTTCTTATTCCCTCGGCTCTCCTTGTTTTCTCTCCAGCGCACATGACCTTCCTCCACCGTCGCACGTCAGCCGTCGTGCTCATAGGCTGCCACGACCACACCGTCGCATGGCCTAAGATTTGTTGGCATGCACTCCAGCCGTGCCTCTCTATCCACGTACGCCACCACCAGCCGCATATCGGCCGACACTCCCACCCTTTTTTTGGAGACGTGCTGTAGTTTCTGGTCTAGGGAAATGGTGGTTTTTTAGCATAAACCCTTTTATTTCAGTCTTGTAGTGATTAAATGCATGTTTTCTGTCTTGGGTTAGGTGGATTTATGGCAGGATTACGATGGATTGCAGGGCCAAAAGGGGGCTGCTGTGCCAGAGTTATTGATTTGTGTAGGTGGGTGCTAAAGAAAAGATGTGAATTTATTGTTAATGGGCACATAAATTAGAAATGCTAATTTGGAATTAGTTAGGTTTAGTTTAATGAGACAATAAGGCTAAATTGAGGTGAATAAGAACTTATTGTGGGATTTGTTTGGTGTGTGAAAATAGGAATTTAATATGTATATATATATATATATATATATATATATATATATATACACACACACACACACAATGGCATGTGGAGTTAATGGAATTGTATGAAATCTATGTAATAGGAGGTTAATTATGGAGCTTGGATACAAGTTGCGCTTATTGCCGACTTCACGGAGTCGAGGTAAGTGTTCTACACTTACTAAAAGTATGTTTATGCTTTTGAATAATTGGAAGGTATGAAATGGCAGAACATTAATTATTATGTAAAATGATGGTATGCTTATACTTTAACATGTATGGAATAAGCTTGGATAAGGTTTATAGTTATGAAAGGGTTACAAATATTGAAGTCTTGAATTGAATGGAATTAAAGTAGTATGTTATGGCACATGAAATGATGTCTTGTAGAGATAACTTTATGTTTGGAAGCACATAATCTAATTAATGTGCTTATTGAAATTTAGTATGTAAGTATAATGCTTATGGATTTAACTTAAACATGAATGCAACATTTGCTTAATCTATATTGATATTAAAGATGGAGCATTGATTTAGTATGTAAATGAAATTTGATTAAGATAATCCAATACTAAAAGAGTTATGCTTTATTATGGGGGATTCTTAATAAATCCAAGACTTGGGAGGTAATATGATAACATGATTATGTTGTGAATGCCTAAGTTGTGATGTGTGATGGGTTATGTGGTTGTATGTTTATGAGTCATATGATGAAAAAAATCATGGATGCTTGATACTGATGTTAGGATGATGTAAAATGTAAATGGTTCATATGAGTGTTAACTCTTTGTGAAAAGTGTTAAATTTTCATAAGAATATGGTCTCCGGGCATGATATGATTACTGTGGTGAGCTCGTGTAAGTAACATGAATGTGACTTATACCTAGACTTGTAAGTTTTGAATGTGAAATGTGTTGGCCTTATTTTGTGCTTACATGAGTGATTCTTGGGTAAAGGGCATTGTTACTTGAATTGATATGATTTGTTTAAATTGATGAAGAATGTGTTGAATATGAATTGAGCTTGGATGAAAGGGTATCTGGATGGGTGAATACGTTGCTTATGAGAGTGATATTTTACACAGATTATATGACTATGATGTTATGTTGGCTATGTTTAACTGCTTGTTATTTTTGTCTCAATGGTTGCTAGTTGAACTCAAAATCATTGTAAAGCATGGCAGGATTGTATCATGAATGCATGTTTTGGGTTGTATGGATTATGCATACATCTTTCATGCATTTGGGGCTCAAAGGGAGCAAATTTAAAAGAATACATGGGCTCTTAGTGAGCATAATGAGGGAGTGGTTATGGGCACTTAGTGTGCAAGTTATGGGTGCTTAGTGCGTAAAAGTACAGGTAGTATATAACACATGCTACACTGAGGCACAGTGGTAAAATGCTCGAACATCTTGGTGGACGAGTGTGCCAAAATTTATGGGCACTTAGTGTGCAAATTATGGGCGCTTGGTGCGCAACACTTTATGGATCCATTTCTATATAATCAATACTCCAGGCCGATGAGGCCCATTTGCAAACGTCAATTTGGGGCACTAGGGTGCCGATTAAAAACGAAATTGAATTGGGATTAAGGGTGATCATTCTAAGGAGTGCATTAGATGACATGCATTCTCATACATCATGTTGCGTATAATGTGTTCACTTTGTGAGTGTGCAATGGATATGCTCGTTATGTATTTATGATGATGGATTCATTCACTCATTTCGTCTTGACATGATTGTGGTTTGATTACGTGTATGTGAATGTGTTAGAGGGTGAGACATGTGAAATGATTATGGTATTGTATGCTTACGTGAAGTTGTATTATATTTAGGGATTTGATAATAATCATGCGGTAAATTTGAAATGTTTGAATATATAAAGGGTTCTGATGCAAATATTGTGACTATGGTGTGTGTGTGATAATGGGTATGTTTTGGAATGGAAATGAGTATGTAGACTTCACAAATGTTAGATTCTAAGGAAATTTGGTGAATTACGTGAGATATACTTGTTTGAAATTGATCATGAAAACAATTGGTAAATGCATGTTGATTATGTACATGATTGTGTTATGATTAAGTTGTTTGATCAAAAATGTTGTGTGTGGACAAAGGATGATTGTAAGTTGAGTTTGGTATGAATAAATACACATTTTGGGTTGAAATGTGTGAGTCACGTTTGTGGTTCTGCCAGTCACGATCGTGACTACCTAACTGACGAACTTTGGCTACAAAGAGAAGTCACGTTCATGGTGCCTTTCAGTCACGTTCATGACTACTATTCTGCACTTTTGGCTGAATTTTTTAGTCACGTTTGTGACTCATTGAATTGTCCAATTCCAGCCAAAACCCTGGCCAGTTTGTGACTGTTCTCAGTCATAATCGTGACTAACAAGCTATCCAAATGTTGGATGAAATTGTTCCAAAAATCGAGTTCCATTTGGCCTAGTTGCGACTTCATTTGTGACACTATTAGTGAGCATAAATGTTTTCCAAATTGAGTTGACTGAGCGTAGTTGCATTTTCATCTAAAATTCATTAATATGACTGCAACTTGCCATTTAGTACAAGCTTATGTTTTCACAGTTTTTATAACTAAGGATGAGGAACTATTAGGTAGATATTGAATGCCTCTATAACGGCTTGACCAGACAATACTATAACGTAAAAAGGTTATCAATATGGCATAGATTATCTGAATTGAGGTGAATATAAAAATGTTATGAGAAGTTTTTAAAACTGTATGTGAGATGGCAACGGTGAGCCATTAAGGGACTTAGGTGCGAATACGGCTTTGTGTTCCACGAGCACGCCTGTATTGACTGAAGATTCCCCTGCATCTCAGCTTAACAATGCTAGGGTCATTTACTGAGTATTTTTTTTATATACTCACCTTTGTTGTTGTTGAATGCTAGTGCCAATGCATTTTTATTTGATATATTGAATTTAAATTTCACCGTCATATAAATTGTGAGCATCATATATTTACAATATATATATATATACACACATTTTCAATCAATTAGAAATAATTAGGAATTTAATTTGAACGTCACACTGTCGGTGCATTAATTAACCCGAATGGCATCACCATAAACTTATTGTGGCCATATCGAGTCTTTAACGTCGTCTTAGGTATGGAACTCTCCTCTACCTTTAACTGCTAATACCCAGATCGCAAGTCAATTTTAGAGAATACTGTCGCTCCCCTCAATTGATCAATCAAGTCATCGATCTACAGCAAAGGATCCTTATTCTTCACCATCACCTTGTTCAATTGGTGGTAATCAATGCATAACTGCAAACTCCCATCTTACTTCTTCACGAATAGCACTGGTGCACCTCAAAGGGACACACTCGGCCAAATAAATTCTTTCTCGAGAAGTTCTTCCAACTGCTGCTTCAATTTCAAGCTTTTGCTCTAGTGGCAAATCCCCTCATAAATTAGAGCTTTTGCTCTTGTGGAAAATCCCCTTTTCATGAACATGCAAAGATGCTCATGCTATGTCTATATGAAATGAATAAGTGAAATGTAAGCATTTCCAAGTCCATCATCAAAATCACAACAACACAACTTATGAACATTTCTCATTTTTCCTCAAAACACATAACACTCGTAATTTCATCCTTTAAATATTTTCATACAATCATCCACAAATCCATATCACATCATTCTTTCAAACATCTCAAATCAATCTTAGCTTAGCCGATAATGAATTTCCAAATACAAATTAACACCATACCCATATCCATAATCAATCCAAATAACAACAACACTTCACCACGTACACATTGAACACATTACACTTTTTGAATTTAAGTTCATTTCACACAATTTTATAGCACGACATTATTATCATTTTCCTTAACATAAACCAATTTCATCACTTAAAATCATATCAATCATCGAGTTCATTATAGGACACATTAACCTAACATTTCAACATTTCACAGTCAATTAGATATACTTAGCCATACAAATGCAAGACATACCAAGGTGAGGTTATTTTGGTGCACTTACCTCAAAATCTACAAAGTTGGCTTGTCACTAACTCTGACTCGGGTTCTGATTATCACCTCCTACACAAATCAACCACATTTCACTTCATCTATAACATACTCTGTAACATCTTGGAATTTATGCGAATTAATTATATGGAAAATAAATTAAAACAGAAGCAATTTGGATCAATTTAGAAAAGTGCAGAAAATTTTGTAGAAATCTGCAGTGGGCACGGTTACGACCATGCCCTGTGCTCATATGTGTTGACGAGCACAACATCGTGATCGAACCTAAAAATTTGACACGACCATTTCGAATTAAATTCAGAACGAGAACGTGCACGACCAATAAAGAACTCGTGCTGAGATGCACGACACGACGTTGTGGCACGACTCATGCTGTAGGGCGTGTTGATTCGACTGATATGAACATATCGACTAAACTATTCTGTACATTTGAAACAGAACAGAGAAATTGAGAGAAGCTTGATCTAAGCACCTAATCCCACTGATTGGAAGGATTGAGAGCAAGAAATAACTTAATTCTTGCAAACTTTAGAAGAAAAAGTCATAAAAGGTAAGGCTATATGAATATTATTGACTTTAAGCTTGATTTCATGTTGCTGGAAATTATTGTTGTGAGGATTAGGAGTTGCTTTGATTGCTGGAAACACTATAGTTCATGGATTTGGACTTGTTGAACTTTATGTAGATGGTTTTGAACATATAGGACATGATATGAAGGAGTTATAAGAATTGGAAAGTATGAGAGGTCTCTATAAACTAAGAATTTGAGTTAATGGCTGTATTGAATGTTTCTATTCATGAACAAGTTAAGAACAAATATTTAACAGCCTTTGAATGATTAATTTCATACAGGAGGATCTGTACGACATTTGGATCGAAGTTGAGCCCAGAACCGACTTTGTATATCGTCGAGGTAAGGGGTTTCATAAGTGTTCTTACACTTACATTTATATTCGCATGATTAATTCATACTAGTTAGAATGTAAATAGATAATTTAAGTGATCTTAGGATCGTATCTAGCTTGTTTTGTGCTTTATGATCTGTGTGATAATTGTTTTTCCTATGTGGAATATGATATTACTCTATGTGAGATGGTTACAAGTTTTCTATGTTCATTTACTGTGTGTTATGAATGATTGAATGGAAAACGTGATATGATTTTTTGTGTTTATGATATTGTGCTCTGTGTGAGCAGTGTTGTGTTCAGTTATATGAATGTTGTGTGTTATCTTACCTTAAAACAGAAATTGAATAGGCTTTTTTGTAGCTCGACACTCCCCTGTACCGACCAGCACGCCCTCATGCTTGAAGTCAATTTTAGCAGCACGTCTCGTGCTGAGGAATAATTGGAAATTTCGATGATCACGACATCGTGCTCTAATGTGGCATGAGCCGTGTCACTTGGATAATGAATGTTGGGCACAATCTGTGTTCAAATCAGCACGACATGTTAACTGAGAATTAACCATGAGCATGACCCCGTGTTCATGAGCATGACTCGTGCTGTTCACTGTTGATTCTCCTGCACTTCATTTAAAGAGAATTGGGTTTTACTTACTGAGTTTTTATATACTCAACCACATGTGCTGTTTAATATTGTGCAGATCGTAGGTAATTACTCATCGGACTACAGATTGCAGTGATAAGCTTTTGTGTGAGTTTTACGTCTGAGTTTGGACTCTGAAGATCATTTTTTGTTATTCGTTTTGTACATATTGACATATACACGCGAGTTTTTCGTTTGAGATACTTTTCAAACCTTTATTATTTGCTTCCGCTTTTGTATATATTTTTGTAAAACCGCTTTGGGTCACATTTTAAATGAAAGGCGTGTGTGTTATTTTATTTCTCCTCGACTTTATTATTATGAATATGGATATTTGAAATAAATGATTTAAAAATTTGGGGTTCACATTTAGTGGTATTAGAGTAGGCATTAAATTCTCTGCAAACTGTGCCAACAATTTGCAGTATTTTGATATTTGAAAGATTTTCATTACTATGTGATTTGAAAATCTAAATGAAATTGAAATTGTAACATTCTGGAATTTTTGTATTAAAAATGATGAAAAATAAATGATCAAATTGAGGTATATAAAGGTTGATTGAAGGTTGATGTAAGGTTGATAGGAAATAACCAAGGAAAACAGAGAAATGCTAGAAAACAGCAAAGTACGCGGAGTAGAAGCCAACTATGCGCAGTCGCTATGGCCACGCTTAGTTCACTCTCCACCACACGTGGATTGCTGAATCTGGGAAAAAAATATAACATCGCTCAATTAAATCGACATTCAAGAAAATTTCATATGTTTTACAGAGAAATATACCTGGGAAGAGCTGAGAAATAGCAGGGAACCTTGTTCTTGAGTAAAGGAAGGAAATTAGCAGTGAAGAACACAAATTTTTGCAAGAAATCAACACCAAATCAACAAAGGTAAGTTGTTGATAGTTGGTTTACAAGAGTTATGAAGGTTATGCTGAAAATTGGATGATTTATTATGTTTGAACTGAAGTTGAAGCTAAATATATTTATGTAAATCATGGTAAGAATGGATTTGAGGTAGATTAGGTCATGAAGGGAGATTGTTGGAAATGGATGAATTAAGCTTGTAAATGATGTTTTGATGATTCTAAGTATAGAATCAATATAAATGCTGATAGTTGATGAATTTTATATGATTAATTACGTACAAGAGTATCTGTACGACGAGTGAGAGGATTTTGAGTCAGTGTTTAAATTATCAATTTTGCTTATATTCGAGGTAAGTGTTCTTACGCTTACTAAATTCATTCGTAAAAGAATTCTTTAAAGTAAGAAGATAGATATGTTAGGTTTACATATATGTAATTGTATTTGGCCTATGATGTTTGATTTGAGGATTGTTAGATTTAGATGAATCAAGTTGAAAATGACATGAATTGGTTGATTTAGAGTTGATTTCATCTAATTTAGTATGTTAAACATGTTTTTATGGTTTGAGTTCAAAGTGAAAGATTGTTAAAAGGCTTGAATTGAGTTATTGTCTTGATGAATCATATTTTATATGATTGAAAATGATATGTATATAGCTTTGTGAATTAGTTGACATATGATTGACATATTTGTGCCTTAGTGGATATATGGTTGATTTAGAGATGACTTAAAGTTGATTGTGAGTAAATATGTGTTTGCTTTGCATGGATATATGATTGACATTTAGCTGAATCATTATGGATAGCTTATACCCCGTGTGATATGTTCTCTGTGTGAGTTATGCTATACGCAATATATGTAATGATACAAATGTCGTTCATACATTCACGTGTTG
>CANYCX011645550.1:0-12868 GCA_948193385.1 Breynia disticha f. nivosa | reverse complement strand
TGGCTGATTCAACTGACAATTCATCTTGTGCTTTCTCAATCTCATCCCACTGTTTAAGCTTATCTAGATAAGGTATGTGAGGTTTATATTCTATGAGCAACAATGGTTTGTTAGGAGTTTCTTCACTTGGTTCCTGTGCTTAGGCCTTCTGTTTAGTACTGACAACCTCTTGCACAATGACTGCATTAACTTGTCCACTTGGGTTGACTTCAGTATTACTTGGTAAAGAACCTTGTGCTCGTTCTGACATTAGTTTTGCCAACTATATAATTTGATTCTTCAAATTTCTCAATGAAGCTGACTGTTTTTTTTCACTGTTCCCAGTTGAGTAAACCTTGTATCAGAAGCTTGAACAAATTTTGTCAAAAGTTCCTCCAAATTAACTTTTTTTCTCAGGCTCTTGGTGTTGTTGTTGTTGATGAAATCCCAGTGGATGACTTAGTTTATTCTGGTTATGTCCTCCCCAATAGAAATTGGGGTGTTTTGCCCATTCAAAATTGTAAGTATTACTGTATAGGTCAAATGGTTGTCTCTGAGCGTTACCCATATAATTAACACTTTCAACACATTCAGCACTAGCATGGCCTCCTCCACATACTTCACATTGGAAGACTTGATTCGCCTTTGGAGTTACTGACAATCCGTCAATCTTTTATTCAATAGTTCCACTTGAGCTGCCAAGGCTGTAAATGCATCCACACCATACATTCCTACAGGTTTACACGGCTTTGTTCTAGATGAATACCACTGATAATTGTTCATCGCCATCTCCTCAATTAATTCCTGTGGGGCATCCGGTGTCTTGTTATTGAGTGTTCCCCCTGCCGCTGCATCAGTCATCTGTCTAGTACTCATGTTTAGTCCACTATAAAAACTTTGCACTTGTACCCAAACAGGAAGACCGTGGTGTGGACATCTTCTCAGTAATTCCTTAAATCGCTCCCACGTGTCATATAACGATTCTCCATCCTGTTGAAAAAATGAGGAAATATCATTCCTCATTTTTTCAGTCCTTGCCGGCGGAAAATATTTCTGCAAAAAAAGTTTCTGCCAACCTGTCCCATGTTGTGATCGAATGTCTAAGAAAATACTGTAGCCACAACTAAGCTTTTCCCCGCAAAGTAAATGGAAATAACCTTAACTTAATAGCATCATCGGTTACTCCATTCATCTTGAACATATCACATATCTCCAGGAAGCTTGCTATGTGTGCATTCGGATCCTCATCCTGTAATTCGTCAAACTGTAGATTTTGCTGCAACATCTGTATAACATTAGGATTGATCTCAAAATTATTTGCAGCTACTGTAGGACGAACAATACTAGACCATGCTCTAGTTAAGCTTGGTCTAGCATAATTTGACATAGTCATCGGTTGGTAAATCGGATTTGCTGAATATTCGGGTTCGCCGGCAAACACGGATTTTCTTCTGCCATCTCTATTTCTATATTTGAACTTTCTCCTTTCCCTTGCTGTTTTCTGTTTCTGAACCGACCGTGAAAAGTTCGTTCAATCTCCGAATCAAAATCAACTAGTTCTGCCGTATCTGCACAGAGCTAAACAAAACTCAACCTAGTTCTCGAAAAAAATCAAATAAAACTAAACAAGAATGTCTAAATAATCAACAGAAAGCTCAACAAAACTAAAAAAACAAATAGAAATAAAAATAAAGAAGACAAAAACTAAACAAAATAAAACAAAAATAAAATGACTCGATTAATAACGCCTAATTTTAACTCATATGTGTCCCCAGCAATGGTGCCAAAAACTTGATGGTCATTTACCCTGTGTTACCAAAAGGCAAATGTACCTATCGGCAAAGTAAATGGCTTTGAGAGCCCCAAGTGTCGATCCCACAGAGACAGATTACTAGCTACTCACTATTTATTATTATCCAGTCTACCAAATGTAATGAAAATTGATTAATTGATTATTTACTAATTTAACTAAGAATTAACTAAGCAAGAACAGAAAATGATGAGATTAAAACCAATTTACTAATGCAACACTTAGATTTCAAATCCCTAAAGTTGTTTAACCATCAATTGAAATTAGAATTAGTGTAAGGTTTATGACTAGACCATGGCGATTCCTAAATTATATTAATCCCTCTCTCGAGGGAATTAACGTCTAATATTAATTAACTTAACCTGAAATCTCTTTCTAAATTAAATTAATTAACACTGCATTAATGTTCTGTGAATTACTCTATTAAGTTTGACCTTAATCCGGAGGAGTTACGTCGATCTATCTCTAGATTTATGTCTAACTCCTTTTAATTATAAGTGATGTATCGTATATTCGATCTCTCGATTAGCCCTATGCGAATCAATATGTCAATGACAAGCGGCCGTAAATCAATCAACAATGGCAGAAATAATTCATAATTAAATCTCAATCAACAAACATCTCAACACTAAAACTAAAATCAAATATCTGGTTCAACAATCAATAGTTCACCTCAACCTAAGTGTTTGGAAGAGTTTACTTCATAACCGGAAAGAAAAAACAAAAAGAAGATAACAAAGAACCCGTCAACGGTAGAGAAATCCATAAAGATCTAACTGTAGTTGGCACGTTTGCTTCGAAATCTACGCTGCGCTCCGATCCGATCTTGTTCCCTGCTCTTCGTTCCTTTCGAAAACGAGTTTTTTCTCTCAAGAATAATTATGGAATGATGAGAGAATGGGTAAGGATGTAGTTGTATGTCTCCAATTGTTGTATGCTACTCAAACTCTTTTTTTTTCTTATTTTCGCATGAGAATTCATGAAAATTCAAAATGCTATCAAACTACATGTATGTTGGATTTGAATGATAAACACTCAAAATACTTGTCAAAATCATAAAATTTATAATCACAACATATGTATGAAAGATTGTTTATCAGTAAATTAAAACAAATTGAAAATTTGTGAATGATCATATAAGTTGCATTATGAGACATGTATTTATAACATTATGCTCATATATGTTGCATTTGAATTGAACTTATATCAAGTTGTCATTTGTATGAAAATTGTGAATGTGTATATGCAAATGAAGGTTGGTTGATGAGAAAATGGATAGTGTTGTAAGATTTGGCATGTTTATTTTGTGATTTTAATGAAAATTGAGATATGATTTAAGATATTGAAGTTGGATTGATTGTAGGTGAAGTTGGATTCAATGTTTGTAAAGGAATTATGTAAAATGTGGTATTGGTCTGGGTTTTTGCTAAGGAATCCAGGAACCACGTGAGGTGGCAGCAAAGAACGTGCGCTCGCCACGATCACACGTACTTAGCAACCGACTACGTGTTTGTCTGCACCCAGACTATGCGTAGTGGTAGTGACCCCGCGTACTTCTTGGCCACAATGCATAGGCCGAGCTGAGAGCGTGTCTATCTCTGTCTGCTACTAGTTTGTGTGAAACATAAACCTTATGTTACATGTTTGGAGTATACATATGATCTTATGAACTATGAGTGGAATGTAACAAAGTGAACTAGGATTTTGCTTACATTGTGAATTGATTTATGTGCATGATTAAATAAATTACGGATGGTTGTCCGTGTCGGTGAGTGTTTCTTATTGGGTCTTGTGACTCACGGTGCTTTATACCTGCCGTGTGTGCAGGGACCCGAGGGAATGTTTTGGACAAGAGGTGTGAAGCTTTTGGCCGCTCCGACTCAGATTGTAGATTGAAGAAGCTGAGGTGGGCTGTGCACCAGGGTTTTTCTCTCCCTGACTTTCAAACTTAAAAGTTTAAAACAAACATTCATTTTGTAGGGTTATATTAAAAATGGAATCTACCCAGTTCCTTTTCCTGTATAACCCTAATCTACTTTGTAAACCTTTGTAAATTTTTATCTAGCAATGAAAGATATTTCTATTTTATGTATGTATATTTGAATGTGTGTGTGCTAAAGGTTTGCTATCATATTTCAAAACTTCTATTTAACAATAGTATGATGTCCAAAATTTGAATATCACGTTAAAGGAAGTAATATAATAATAACGGGTGGTATGCGAATTTTGGGGGTCACAATGAATGAGGGATTGATTTTGCTTTCAAGAAAAGGAAGGGCAAGTAGTAGAAAGTGAGTCACGAACGTGACTCACCATAACCATGTTCGTGACCCTCCTCAATGTGCTGAAACTTGGCTAGAAATGCAACCATGAACGTGGTTTTTTGAACCACTAATGAAGGCCATTCGTGACCATCATTTAAGCAGCAAAATCTTTGCCAGAATGTGAGTCACGAATGTGACTCACCATGACCACGAATGAGACTTGAGATTGGCCAAACATGACTAAAGAATTTGAACCTTAAAGTTGGACTGAAGATTCACCACATTCGTGACTCATCGTGAAAATGTGGTTGGTCTAGTGGTGATCATCGTGTGTCTATTGCCTCACAAGAAAACTCCTCCGGATTGGCAAAACAAGGTAAATTGTTTACTCTTTTGTGCTAGTAAACATTTTGTTTAATCTGTACGTTATTACTGTAGAGGAATCATGTTTGGGATTCATTCTTTGTGTCAGAAAGGTCATCTTGGAGTATTCTAAGATGGTAGTTACTTGGTGTTGCCCTAAACCCCACGGTTTGCAATGAGTTACGCAAGAAAGGTTTGTTTTCTTTAAAGTTTTAGTTTTTATGTCATGTTTATGTCAACCGATTGTATATGGCATGTGCTAGGTTGATTTTATGTTGATCTTGATTGTATTCTTGTGTGTATTTTGTGTTTATTCTGCTGCCAATCAAGTCAAACACGTAGGAAAACCTTACAGTAACTGCCACTGGATAAGAGCTGCAGTGATCTTTACGCCAGATAGCTGTTGGTAGAGGTTGAGCTTCATTCATCTGTTTTGTGCGCTTTCATTTTTGACATTGTACATATTTGTACATATTTCGTAAATATTCTTAGTTTGAGTTTGAAATGTTTTGAAACTTGTACTCATTGCGCTGTAAAATATTTTATGTTACGAATGTTTTGGGTCAGTTTATTTATGAAATTCTTATTTCATTTTCTCTCTCCTCTATTTCTACTCTGATTTATTATTATTATGAAAAGAATTTTGTTTATCAGGTTAAAAAGGAATTTGAAAATGAGCGTCACATTTAGTTGTATCAGAGCAGGGATTAAATTCTTTGTGGACTGTGCCAAAATTATTTTCTATCTCATGTTTTGGAAGATAAATGAATTTGAACTTTTTAAAAACAGATGCAGCCACTTGACAACGCATCACATGATGACACTGTTGAGTCCAGATCAGTAGAGGGATAATGGTCAGTCCCATTACATCCTAAGCAGCCTGCACAGCCTACTACAGGACAACCTATTATGCCCGTACAATCCTGCTTATGCTTTGTTCTAGGAGATGATGCAGAAAATTATGCGAGATCAGAGTAGAGCTTCTAGTAGTCATAATCTTAATATTGATAAGAAATTTGCTGAGGTTAGAAAGCAGGGGGAAAAATATTTGAGGGCACTACTGATCCTTCAGAGGAAGATGATTGGTTGAGAAAGACAGAGCGTATTCTTACACGTATGAGGTGTACCCCAGAGCAGAAATTGAGGTATACTACATCTCTTTTAGAGAAACCTGCCTGGAAATAGTGGGAGTCAGTCCCAAATAGCCAGAATAATCCTCCGACATTGACTTGGGATGATTTCTTACGAAAATTTGTTGAGAAGTATACCCCTCGTCGATACCAGACAAAGATAAAGATTGAGTTTTTAGAGCTGAAGCAGTGGGAGAGGACTATTGTCGAGTATGAGACTGAGTTTACCAGACTATCTCAATATGCTTCAGAGGATGTAGATACTTATTAGAGGAGGAGATACTAATTAGAAGAGCAGAGATAGATTCAAGAGAGGTTTGAGGTATGTCATATGCAACAGGATTGCATTGAAACTCGCGACATGTGAGGTACTGATTGAGGTAGCCATCGAGCTAGAGGCAGAGGGTGACAAGATAGAAAATAGGAATGGAGGAAAGAGATAGAGGATTTATGAGTCTAGTTCGACTAGGGGACGTCAAAGGTCAGAGATCTGATACTCGAGGTTTTAGAGGTACAGATGGGAGTTCTAGCCAGTATAGAGGCGAAGCGGGAGGTGGGAGGAGATATTCCACCAGGCCTCCTAATTATCCAAGCAGAGGTATAGGTACCTATTCTGGCAGAGATACGAGATTAGTGTGTTATAATTGCCAACAGCCGGGTCATTTTGCCAGATACTATCCACAGAGGCAGAGTGTACTGAGTGTTGATGTTTCGAGACAGTGTAGTGTTGGGGAGATCAAACCTATAGTTTCTACTAGTACAGATGGAGGTGAGGCAATAGAGGTACTAGTTCTACTTCTAGGGGAGGAGCAGTCTCCAGAGGTGGAGTAGTTGATATAGGTGGAGCTAGTGAATCTGGCGGGTCAGCAGCTCCAATAGGGTTAGCACCACAGGCCCAAGTTTTTGCCATGACTAGAGATGATACAGTTGAGGATCCAAATATGATCACTGCTATTATTTCTATCTTTACATATACTACTTCAGTATTGATTGATCCAGTCTCTACGTGCTCTTTTATAAGTGAGTCTGTAGTAGACCATATTGGAGGTAGTATCGAGCGTGTGGGTTATACTGTTTCTGTATTGATGCCAGCTGGAGGTATTGTGTTAGTTAGAGATATATTACGACATTCTGAGCTCAGCTTTGGCAAGTCGACGTATTTAGCAGATTTGATTATATTACGGATGACTAAGTTTGGAGTTATCCTAGGGATGGATTGGTTATCTCCAAAAATCGTGTTATGGTCGATTACTATTCAAAGGAAGTCGTGATTGAGATTGACGGTGATAGACGTGTATTGTTAGTAGGCGAAAGGAAGACTATTCCTTCTTGCCTGATTTCAGCAGTGATTGCTGCGAGGTTGATATGAGAGGCTTGTTATGCCTATCTTGCTTCAGCATTTGATCTGAATCAACCCACATTAGAGGTGCGAGATGTATAGATTGTTTGTGAGTATCCTGAGGTATTTCCTGACGAGTTATCAGCATTATCAGCACAGTAAGAGGCCAATTTTAGAATAGAGACTGTGTCGGGAGCAGCACCAATTTCTATTACACCTTACAGAATGGCAGCTGCTGAGTTATAGGAGTTGAAATGGCAGTTGGAGGAGTTACTAGAGAAAGGTTGCATACGAGCTATCATATCACCTTGGGGAGTACCAGTATTGTTTGTATGGAAGAAGGATGGTAGTATGTGAATGTGTATCGACTATGATCGGCAGAATAAAGTGACAGTAAAGAATAAGTATATGTTGCCACTGATAGATGATTTGATTGATCAGCTGCAGGGAGCTACAATGTTTTCTAAAATTGGCCTCATATCAGCGTATTGGCAGCTGAGAGTTGAGGATAGTTCGATTGAGAAAACTACTTTCAGAACTCGTTACAGGCATTTTGAGTTAACTGTTATGCCATTCGGGTTAACTAATGCACCAGCTGTATTTATGGCACTGATGTTTTTGGTTGTGTTTATTGCTGATGTTTTGGTGTATTCGAGAGATAGGGAGGAGCACAGGCGACATTTGAGGATTATACTAGATGTACTAAAAGAAAAAGAAATGTATGCTAAGTTTAGCAAATACGAGTTCTGGATGTCTGAGGTTGTATTTCTAGGACACGTGATTTTAGCAGAGCAACTGAAACCGGATACTAGTAAGATAAAAGTACTACAAGAATGGCAAGTTTGAGAAACTTATCTGAGGTACGTAGCTTCCTAGGTCTGGCAGGTTATTATCGCCATTTTATCGAGGATTTTTTTAGGAAAGCTAGACTTATGACATCTTTTTTGAGGAAGAATATTCCATTTGTCTGGAATGACAATTGTGAAGCGAGTTTTTGGGAACTAAAGAAGAGTTTAGTTGAGGCTCTAGTTCTGATGTTACCTTCGCAGGGGGTGGCTTTGTTGTTTATACAGATGCTTATGGAGCTGGGTTAGGTGGAGTATTGATGCAGCACGACAGAGTTATTGCATATACTTCATGATAGTTACGACCACATGAGGCTAACTACCCATCACACGATCTTGAGTTAGCAGCGATTATTCATGCTTTGAAGGTTTAGCAACATTACCTATATGGAGAGACTTTTTCAGATATTAACAGATCATAAATGTCTAAAATATGTTATGAAACAGCGAGAGCTAAATCTTTGACAGAGGCGGTGGATTGAGTTGTTGAAAGATTACAACTGCATGATTGAGTATCATCCTGGGAAAGCAAATGTAGTCACTGATCCAGTTAGCAGAAAAGAGACAGGGGATGATGATTCAGTTACTTATACAGCGGAGTCTCTATTTTCTTTGCGAGAGTTATGAGTACATTTGGATTTGGTCGAAGCTCAATTATTGGCTAATTTCCAAGTTAGACCTTAGATGCAAGGTGTGATTGCTGGGCGTAAAAAAGAAGATGATCATCTGATGCAGATAAAAAAGAAAGTAGGGCGAGGAAAGGTACTTACTTTACTCCAACTTCATGATAATAGTGTACTATATTATCGAGATAAACTGTGTGTTCCAGATATTGTAGAGTTGAAGAACGAGTTGATGACAAAGGCTCATTCTTCTCCTTTATCAGTTTATCCTGGTTGTATGAAAATGTATCGAGATTTGTGAGAGCTATATTTGTGGGTACATATAAAGCGAGAGATAGCTGAATTTGTTGCAAGATGTCGCCAGTGTCAACAAATAAAAGCAGAATATCAGGCTCTGGAAGGAAAATAGAGATCGCTAGATATTCCAAAGTGGAAATGGGAGAACATCACTATGGATTTCATTATCAGTTTACCGAGGACGTTACGACGTCACGATGCTATCTGAGTTATTGTTAATAGTCTGACAAAATTAGCTCACTTTTTAGCTCTCCGACAGGATGATACGTTGGTTAGACTTGATTGATTGTACATTGCTGAGACTGTCAAATTAGATGGTGTTCCTATCTCTATTGTGTCTAATCGTGATCCTAGGTTTACATCGCGATTCTCACAGTCTCCAGGATGCGATGGGCACTCGTTTAAGGTTTAGTACGACTTTCCAACCACAAACAGATGGTCAGTCGGAGAGGATGATTCAGACAGTTGAGGATATGTTACGAGCATGTATTCTGGAGTTTGGTGATAGTTGGGACGATCACTTACCTTTAGTCGAGTTTGCGTACAATAAAAGTTATCATTCTAGTATTGGTATGAAACCATACGAGGCTTTATATGGGAGACGGTGTCGTAGTCCAGTTTACTGGGATGTTGAGGGTTGCGACATATTGAGGGACCAGAGTTGGTTCAACAAACCCTGGATAAAGTGCATGTTGTGAAAAGATGTATGCAAGCAGCTCAAGATTGTTAGCAGAGCTACTACGACCGACATCACCAAAAGATAGAGTTTGCTGTTGGCGATAAAGTTTTCTTACGACTTTTACCCTGGAGAGGTGTGCTTAGATTTGGGAGACGGGGTAAGCTGAGTCCTATGTATATTAAATTGTACGAGATTACAAAGAGAGTGGGTGTGAAGCTCATTTTTATAAAACAGTAACACCTGATAAACAATATCCTTTAATAATAATAATAAGATCAGACAAAAATCAGAGTAAAGAGAAGATAGAATCTTCATTTTATACAAACCGGTCCAAAACATTAATAACCTGAAAATATTTTACAGCGGAAACCGAAAGATGTTTGAAACATTTCAAACTCAAAGGATCAACATTTACAACCATGTACAAAAATGTACAATAGCAAAATCTCAAAATGAAAACTGTAGCTCGACCTCTGACCTAAGCTCGAAAGATATCGATCAACTCTGTAGTCCAGTGATAGACATATACATGCGATCTGTACAATCATTTAAAACAACAACGGGGTGAGTAGAAACAATACTTAGTAAGTATTCTTAGCTTTATAATGTAAATGATGTGTAGGGGAAAACATAAAATAGCATGAGGACGTGCGTATCTATCTTGCCCCTAAGCATCCTCGTATGCCAGACAAAACAAAACAATCCACACAGGAATCACGTATATAAATAGGAACATAACCAATCCAGATCACACAGATCCCAAATATATGACATAAACACAATCTATGCGATGATATGTCAATGATAATGAAATTTCACACAGGATGACCCTGGTATCTGGACCGCACAAAGCTCAGCATACAAAGAAAAATACCTCTATTCCACACAGGAGAGGTTACATAGTTTAGACCACACATAGGTAAGTCTATAGATCCACATAGCAAAATCCACACAGGGTATATCAGATGCCACATAGGCTTATTATACGCAAATGTATGAATGAAATCAATATAAATAACATTCATACTCATACTAAATACAACTCACACAGAGAAATCATAACCACACAGGTACAACTCAAATTACCACACAGGTAAGCAATTCATTTTGATCAAAACATATCAATACGGCCATATTCGCTAAACTCGTCTAACAACTCAACAATCCATTATAGGCACCTATCTTTATTTAGATTAATCAACTTAATTCCAAATAAATTAGGAACCAGATTAGTAAGCGTAAGAACACTTTCCTCGAAAACAAACAAAATAATAACCAACACTGGCTCAACACTCACCCAGCCATCGTATAGATCCTCCTGTACGAAATCAACCATATATAATACATTACTAACCAATTCAAATTTTGATTCTAGCTTTAGAATCATTAAAACATCATTTGGAAACTATAAGTCAACTATATGTCAAATTTTCCAACAATTCCTTTTTAAGTCCAATCTTCTTCAATTCCATCTCTAAATCATTCTTACAACTTCCTACGGTTATTTACAATAATTCCAGCAACTTTTCAACTCAATGTAGACACAATTCAGCTCAATGTCAACCAATTGTCAACCTAACAAAAACCTTAGGTTTATGCCCTTTTTCCATCAATTTACCACATAAAATCATTCTAACATATGTCTACTATCAAATTCCATCTTCTTAACATCAATATCAGCAATTTCTCATCAATTTCAAGCAACCAAAATATTCATTTAATCCAGCAAAACAAACCTTGAACTTTAAATCAACCATGAATCAACCTTCCTATCATCTTACCTTATTGATTTTCTTGCAAGAAATCAACTCCTCTCCTACAAAAATCAGTTCCTTAATGATTTCTCAGACCTCTGAGGGTTTCATTCAGCTGAACACTGCAAGGTTTTGGTTTGGAAAGTATAAAATGAATCGATATTTTATATTTGTTTCCATAACACACCATACTACGCGTGGTGGAATGGAACTACGCGTGGTGGCAGCGACCACGCGTACTTCTCTTTTCATTGCGTGTACTTCCTACATTCCAGGTTTTCCAATTTTTGTCGATCGTTTCGCGTCAACCTTCGATCAAAATTTCGTATACCTTTATATATTAACTATTAAACACATATTTATCGTCATTTTACGACGAAAAATATCCACAATGTTACAATTCTCCCCCTCTTAGAAAATTTCGTCCATGAAATTTCAAATCAAGGAACTATGAAAAAAATATAGATCGTAACATCCAATATCGAAGCTTGAAATCGAAACGTAACTCACTGCTCCGAAGTAGAATCAGGAAACAGATATGGATACTGTGGTCGCATATCTAACTCTACCTCCCAAGTCGCTTCTTTTGGTGAATGAAAGCTCCATTTCACCAAAACCATCGGAATCTCGTGATTCCGTAAGCGTCTCACATGTCCGTCTGAAATCTCAATAGGCTCCTCCTCGTACGTCAACTCCTCAAATACCCTATCTCTGGAGTGCTCAATACATGACTAGATCTGATCGGTACCGTCTCAACATAAAAATGTGGAATACATCGTGTAATTGGGACAACTCTGCTGGTAACCTCTGTCTATAAGCCAGTGGTCCCACTCTCTCTGTAACCTCGTACGGTCCGATATACCTAGGACTCATCTTACCTCGTCTTACAAATCTAATCACACCTCTCCAGGGTGAAACTCTTAAGAAAACCTTATCGCTGACCTCATACTCTATCTCTCGATGATGTCTGTCGTCGTAGCTTTTTTGACGATCCTGAGCTGCTCACATACAATGTTTCACAACATTAACTTTATCCAGGGTTTGCTGAACCAAATCTGGTCCCTCTATCTGTCTCAACCCTCAACATCCCAGTAAACTGGACTACGACACCGTCTTCCATATAAAGCCTCGTAAGGTGCCATCCCGATACTAGAATGATAACTGTTGTTTTATGCAAACTCGATTAAAGGTAAGTGATCATGCCAACTACCACCAAACTCCATAATACATACCCGAAGCATATCCTCAAGTGTCTGAATCATCCTCTCTGACTGACCATCATTTTGCAGATGGAAAGTCGTACTAAACCTCAAACGAGTACCCATCGCATCCTGGAGACTCTGCTAGAATCACGATGTAAACCTAGGATCACGATCAGACATAATCGAAGTAGGAACACCATGTAATCTGACAATCTTGACAATATACAAGTCAGCAGCCTATCCAACGTGTCGTCCTGTCGGATAGCTAAGAAATGTGCTGATTTTATCAATCTGTCAATAAGAACCCAGATAACATCGTGACAACAGAACGTCTTCGGTAAACCGATAATGAAATCCATGGTGATTTTCTCCCACTTCCATTCTAGAACATTCAGTGGTCTCTGTTTTCCTGCTGGAGCCTGATGTTCTACATTTATTTACTGACACTGGAGACATTTTGCAACAAACTCTGCTATGTCCCATTTTATATGTACCCACTAGTATAACTGTCTCAAATCCTGATACATTTTCGTACTACCAGGATGAACTGATAAGGAGAAGAATGAGCCTCTGTCATCAGCTC
>CANYCX011645458.1:0-11781 GCA_948193385.1 Breynia disticha f. nivosa | reverse complement strand
TCTCACAAAGCAATCACATGCTTATCAACATGATATCAAATAAGGCATGTTTTTAGTATTCTTTAATATTCAAAACAAACAAGAATCATATCAACTTTACGTGTTCAATAGAACATATTATACATATGATCATTTTATCCTTTTTCTTATAATTAAGTTTTTCTTATTAAATATTCATTTAAAGTTTATAAGGACATTTAAAGTCTTAATTTCAATATATTAGTGCAAGAACACTTATAAAAGTCACTTAAGAATTTCTTACTATGAAACCATAATAACTTATTTAAGAGTAGTCTATACATGCAAAAATATAATTATACTTTCATTTCACAATTCCATACTTTTCAATAAATTTATACTTGTAGTTTCAATTATTTAAAAGCATAAATATATTTTTAATAAGTATAGAACACTTACCTCAATGTGCGTGAAAAATCAACACCGATTCAATGCTTGTATAATTCCTCCTATACGATTAAAACATAGAAGGATTATTAATTAAATATTTATTTATTCCCTTTAATTATTAAATCTTATTTTTTCCTAAAACTCTTTAACTAACCTCTTTTCCATCCTTTTATTCAATTTATGATTTTCTAATAATTATTATTATCTTTAAATCTGCATACTTGATATTTTAAAAGCTGAAATTAAATTCTATTGTTATTTTTAATTAACCCCACTTAAGTAAAATTTTACTGTATTAAATATACCCACAACCAACTCAACTGCATTAATTTTTATAAATTTTTATTTGTACCAATCTTAAAAATTAACGATTTTTCATACCACCTTTTAATAAATCATTTTTCTGTTTATAAAAATATATACATATATTTAAAACAGAAAAGAACAACGGTGGGCAATGGCCGTTGGCTCGGCCCTGGGCCGCGCGGAGGAAAAGTCAGCGGTCCGAGGGAGATCCGGCGAGGAGATTGGTCGTGATGCGCGGCCAAGCAGGAAAGAGACGCGACCAAGGAAGAAAAGGAAGGAGGGCCGACGTCGGTGGTGGTGGCTACGGCTGTCCGTGCACCGGAGAGAGCGATTGAAGAAGTTGCCGCATGGAGGATGCGTGAGGCAGTGAGGAGAGGAGGAAAAGAAGAGCTGACTTCGATCTGTGGAGAGGAAGAGAGCCGGAGGGAGAATTGGTTGGAACTGTGTGTCGTCGGCGAGGAGATGAAGCTAGAGATGGCGACGGCGACTTGTTGCTGAAAAGAGAGGGAAGCCGAGGAAGAAGGAGAAAAGAGGAGGAAGGCCGGCGTGTTGGTGGCGTTGGAGGAAGAAGGAGATTCGACGGTGGAAGGAGATGATAGTGGTGTGTGGTTGTCAAATGGTGGTCGGCGGCAACATGATTGGAGAGAGCAGAGAGGGATCGGAGATGGAGGTCAGAGGGAGAGAGAGATGGCTGTAAGAGGGAGAAAAGTGATAGGAGTGAGGTGAGGTGAGGCAAGAGAGAGTGAGTATCGAAAGTGAGGGAGAGAAAGATATAATTTCTTCTTTTTAAAACCTCAAATGTGGCAGACAAGTTCTTTAAAAAAAATTCAAAAGACCATAAAGGTCCTTAATTTTGGGCATGAGTGGACGAATATTTTGGTGTCGACTATTATCTTATTTTAAGATATATAGAACAATTACTTATAAGAATACGAAAATAATTTGAGAATAATAACAATATCTAATTTAATTAAATTAAATTGTGCCTCTTCTTAAATTAAATAAATCTCTTGCGCCAAAATTTTATTTCTCGTAATATAATCTTCTTTTAATTAATTTAAATTAATCTTTAAAATTTTTAAATTTTTTAAATTTTTGGGGAGTTACAATTCTCCCCTCCTTAAAGAAATTGTGTCCTCAAAATTTAGCTAAACTCATATTATTTAGCCTCCACTACACATGGCGACACCAGCATGAGTTCTAAAAAAATGTATGTACCACTTTACTAATAATTAAATGAGCAAGAATAGAGAACGATGAGATTAAAACCAATTTACTAAGGCAACACTTAGATTTCGAATCCATAAAGTTGTTTAACCATCAATTAAAATTAGAATTAGTGTAAGGTTTGTGACTAGACCGTGACAATTTCTAAATTATATTAATCCCTCTCTCGAGGTAATTAACGTCTAATATTCATTAACTTAACTTGAAATCTCTTTCCAAATTAAATTAATTAACAGCGCATTAATGTTTTATGAATTACTCTATTACGTTTGACCTTAATCTGGAGGATTTACATCTATCTATCTCTAAATTTGCGTTCAACTCCTTTTAGTTATGAGCGATCTATCGTATATTCGATCTCTCGATTATCCCTACACGAATCAATATGTCAATCATAAGCGTCCGTCAAGCAATCAACAATAGAAAAAATAATTCACAATTAAATCTCAGTCAATAAACATCTCAACACTAAAACTAAAATCAAATATCTCGTTCAATAATCAATAGTTCATCTCAACCTATGTGTTTGGAAGAGTTTAGAAACACAAAGAAGATAACAAAGAACCCGTCAACGGTAGAGAAATCCATAGAGATCTAACTGTAGTCAGCACGTTTGCTCCGAAATCTACGGTGCGCTCCGATCCAACCTTGTTCCTTGCTCTTCGTTTCCTTCAAAAACGAGTTTTCTCTCAAGAATAATGATGGAATCATGAAAGAATGACTGTGGACGTCTTTGGTATGTCTCTAGACGTTGTATGTTGCTCAAACTCTCTTTTCCTTATTTTTCCAAAACTCTATCCAAGTACACGGCCTTGACCGTGTAGTTACAAAATGCCCGTGTAGTTTTGCTCCGCTTGTGTAATCGTCTGACTCGTCTAAATCTCCCCGTTTTCGTCATTTTTCATCCAAAAGTTGTCCAAAGTTGTTTCTTAACATGCAAAACGTTAAACAATAGATAAATAGGTTGTTTCTCATGATAAACGCTCAATTTACGCTTCAAAACCACAACATTTCCGCACAAAAATATATACGTTATAGCGTTTATCAAACACTACATGGTTTAGAGCCATAAGTGGTTCTCATTGTGCATGTTTTACATTTGAGTTCTTAGACTTATAATCTTTATGAAACTCTAGATGAATTAATGTATACACCCAATGTGCCCATAATAAGGGTGACAAGTATGGGTATGTTAGGTATGCACTGGTTCATGTTAGAGAGAACAATAAAAGTAAAAGGATTAGCCACTACTGAGAAGAGAGAAAATTCCATCGGTAACTTGAATTGTGAACTGAAAAGTGTATGCATACCCACATGTCATAACGTGTTTCATTATTTATTTAAAAGATCAGTGTGATTAGAATATCAAGAAAGGAATTGAATTAATAAGGATGACTCTACCATGCCTTATGTAATTATGACATTTTAGGGTTATGGACTATGTAAGATGAGATAATGTCAAATACATGCCGACCACGCACTAACTCTCAGATGTATCAGAGCAAAGTATATAGGTCAGTACAACCCCCTGGACAAGAATAACATATGTTAATCTGGCTAGTTAATGTGCGTTATTCAAGTTGCTTCCCAGATTAACATAGGTTTAATTGTAAATAACGTACGTTAACCAAAGTAACGTAGCTTAATCGCAGGCTAAACATACGTTATTTAGCTTAATTCTGCACTAGTTTAGTAGTCCCACATCACACCAACACCCAACCTGTTTTCGACCTCAACTAGCATCAAACTAAATACTTTCCAAACCATTACACACATATACTAATACATATACTAGCGCACAAAGAGAAACACATCAAACATCATGCAATTATCACAAGAATCACAATTCATCCATGTATCACAATTCTCACACATCAAGATAACTTCGTCCAAATCTATCCTACATATTCAACCACACCCATAGTTACTTATGTACATCTGCATTCTTTCTATACATAACATCTTATCAATCATAACATACCACATCTACATGAACTCATGAATGATAACTATATTTTTGCACTTCACATCTTCATACACAACTCATATCACACATATATCCACATTTTTTACTTACACATTCTCATATATGTCAATCAATCAACTTTTTTAAATACATACATTCCTTTCCAAAAATTTACATCTAACGTATAGTTGCACTTCTCAATAGGTATCACACAGTCATTCACATCATTTATCAAATACGTTCAATGCATATGTATGATGATCATGGCATGCCCTTTTTCCATTATTTTTGTAATATCATTCTTTCTTTCATAGAGGATCCTCTCTCTCTCTCTCCTTCCTTTGGTTGTTCAAATGGTGTCTATACGCTTAGGATTACCCAGTCTTGTATGACACCTTTATACATGTGTTTAGGATTACCCAGTCTCACATTACCCTCTTTCTCTCATTGGTCAACCAGCCTTAGGATTCCCCGGTCTCATATGACACCTTATCATTTGAGGTATTTGTGATTAGGATTACCTAGTCTTGCATTACCCATTCTCTCTCGTTGGTCAACCTGTACCGATGTGCTTAGGATTTCCCAATCTCACATGACACTTTATCATTCAAGGTACATTAGTTTAGGATTACCTAGTATCGCATTACCACTTCTATATTTTTGTTGTGTAAATGGGCGCCGATACACTTAGGACACCCAGTCTCACATGACACCCTCTAACCATGGCACATTTGCTTAAGATACCTAGTCTCACATTGCTATTGTTACGCAAGTTGACCAACCAAGTGCCGATGCGCTTATGATTACCCAATCTCACATGGCACTCTCTAATCTATAAAATATGTGCTTAGGATTACCAAGTCTCATATTACTAGTTCCTTTTACGTTGTTCAACCAAGGATCGGCACACACATTTATCATATTTTCTCATTCTCTTAATCAAACATCCTATGGTCTCTCAATTCCATGTCCATCTCAACTCTACGATGCATGTATGCCAGTACATGTATTTCATGAATGCACATGCTCAAGTTACACTTTCAACAACACTTTATTCAATAACTCATACTCACAGACATTTTCATAACCATGCTAAACCCATGTAGATGCACCCATTTCATGTAATTAAAATCAATCATTACAATTTACATACATTAAGATATTCCACATATGTTTTAAGCATAGCAATTAAATTTCTTTCAACCAAACTCACCAAGTCATCACAAACACTCGTGTTATCATGCATACAATCCAACCCTGAACTATCATCATTTCATCAACATCCAAACCCACACAAAACATCCATTTTATGTAATTTAAGTCAAATAATATCTATGAAATGAAACTTCATGGCATAATTTTTCCTCAATTGCCATAATCATATTTCTTGCCATAGGTACAAATATGAACACATTCATTCATTTAATGTTACCAACTATCAATATCATGTTAATGTTACCATAAGATTATCCCATTTGTATGAAAATTATGAAGCATAGGTATAACATACACTTTGATCCACATTACAAAGCATACCACACATTCCTTTTTCTCACTCTTTCATCTCATTTTAAAACAAAGTAAAACACACACATTTCATGCAACCACAACCAACCACATTATTCCAGAACATTACATATTAAAACACACTTTGCACAACATGAACATTCCTTCACACATAAACATACATACACCTCAAATACAACATTTCATAGCATAGGATTTCTAATAACATAATTAACCATTCAAGAGACTAGATATGGATAAGTGACAAGGTATATAGTACTTACCTCCAATCTAAGCGAGCCCCTCCGATTATAGATCTAGTTCCATTGTAAGATTTGGTTCTTATAATATTCGTTAAGACAACACTCACATGTTAGGAGTTTTTGAACAAATTTTATATCATTCACACTCCTAATTTCTTCTCTCCCTCCATTTTATCCTTACCTAACCCAAATCCTAATTCAGTTGGTTTCTCCTCTATGATTCTGTTTAACCATTATGAAATTAATTCTAAAAAACTCTAATTTTCCTCATTTAGCCTCTTTTACCATATAAAATGCTTAACTCTCCCTAAACTCTAAAATCCTAATCTTCCCAAAAAATCTCCCGATCACGTGTTTAATGTTTACACATATGAAAACTACCATAAAACCTTTCTAATCTACCAATTTCACTTCATTTCTCTTAGATTTCATTCTAGGGCTAGAGATTTAACCTTTCTCTAAGTTTGCCTTAAACCCTAGATAAGAGGAAAATTCAATTGAAAGAATGATTCAGTGTTCTGTTGTAAAAATCTATACGTGAGTAGGAAGGTTTGGTATTTGGGAAACCTTAGGAAGGTGTTTGAGGGTTTTGAGAGTGTTTAGAGTGTTTGGGGTGTTATGTGGCACGGTTTAGGTTGTTTTGTGCCTTTTAATGACGCATCAAGATCACCGATAACGTAGGTTTGAGGAAAATAACGTAGGTTTAGCATCCCACTTTATTCTATAAAGTTTTCAAGAATAATGTACGTTATTCTTAGGAATAACGTACGCTATTCCTCTTGTGACAACATTCTTTCACTTCATTTCATTTAACTCCCGTCTCACTTTACTTCGACCCCCTTATGATTCCTACTACCCTTAGCATTGTTTTTCCTTGATTTTAACGTATTTTTAGGAATTAAATCTGAGGGTGTTACACATGTACATCAGTACACTTACTTTCCTATGTATACCATACTGTACTCATTCATTCATTGATCTTTTACATTATTTACTTTGCTTTCAATCATGCTTAGTGGAGGTTCTTCCTCCCAATTAATCCTTCTTCCATTATCACATTATGGTTCTTAATCCTATATCACACATCTCGTATTGTTTCCAATTAAAATCAAGAATTTATATGTTCTTGATTGTGATGTGGAGCTTTGCGGTATTGAAATTTGATGTTAATGATGATATTAGGTTACTTGTGTGAGTTTAGTATATGATAAGCTTATACTTATGATAAGATTAAGTATAATGGTATGGTTATGCTTTCACACAATGAACTAGCTTATATTATTATGAAATAGAATACTTGCAAATGTGCACTCTGATATATTCTTATGAGATATGTGAAATGTATAAATGTGCACTTGATGATGAGGACAACATATTACTATATAAATATGCTACTATTTGATTATAATGCATGAGTATGCAATTGATTTGAGATGTTTTGGCCATAATGAATGCATTCGATTCATTCAGCTGCTGCATGAGCATTGGTTTGTAACACGTGTCCGTGATTGATTCCAGGCGATAGCTCGATGCCGGGCCAGGCCCAATGATGATTTTGAGCGAGAGATACCTGCTGGACAAAAGATATTTTGGGCGAGAGCTCGATGCCAGACTGGGTCATAGGAAAAAGAAAATGAGAAAAGAAAACCCGAGGCATAAGAGTGAGTATAAATGTTATAGAAACATGCTAAGTTTTATTGCTCACTGCTGTGTTAATTGCAATGGTTGTGTGACAAGGAAATTACTATATAAGAGTGAGTATATATGTTATAAAAATAAGGCATGTGTGGTATGATTTGATGTGCAAACATGTTTTCGTTGATAATGTGTATAAGTGGAGTGTTACTACTGTGTTAATGTACAAAAAAGGTATGATTATGGTGCACCTTTGATAACATGATTGTTGTAGTTTGTATCTTAAAAATGAAAGTAAAATGTACAAAACAAAAGGTTAGCACCCCCATCGTGTTGATTAGCATGACCTTATACTCTGGCCATTTTAGAATCCACGAGCTCGTGCTAGAGGTCAACATGGCACAACCGTGCTACCAGTAAAACATATTGCACCAATTTTGGAAATAGAATTTAAGAGCATCAACCCCATGCTCAACATCTAACTATGAAACATGTTGTACCAATTTTGGAAATAGAATTTAAAAATATATTTGAATAAAGATTAAATAGGGATGATTACCCTACGCATAATGTACATAAATCATAATAATAAAAGATTACTTATGCATTAACTACTTCTATAAGTGTGTAAAAGCATTTACTGAGTAATTAAAATTACTAAGTAAGTGTGTGTCTTATGATTGTGCAAAGCGTTGATTAGCTGTGGGACTCTAAGATTGGCGGTGAACTGAGTAGCACAATACGAATTCAGAGGTCTTGGCTCATAGATTTTGAGACTATAAATTTTGGATTTTGTACTTTCTACATATGATCTATGTATATAGTATATAGTATTTACATATGATTTATGCATAGTATTTACATATGTGTGTATGTGTGTGTGTGTGCATGTATATCTTATCATATAGACATATAAAGTATATTCTTTTTTTGTTTCATTTAAACATGTGAATCGAAGTCTGTAGTGTTATAATATACTCTGTATTCATTTCTAATTTACTATATCTGCATTATTATCTGTAATATATATATATATACACACACACACACATATACACACACTCATATGTCTGTGCACGTATGCATTATTGTATAAACTTGTAAACTGTGTTCATTTCTGTGATCTGTATAAATATAATAAATAATCACATGATTGTTAGACTATTTTGAGTGGCCTTTGGGCTTATGAGTTATTTAGTTTAATATTATGCGCTAATTCTTTTTGGGTCAATTAATGTATTACTTAGTGGTACTTTTATCATATTGTAGAGACCCTAAATCACTCCTCTCTCTACCTATAAAAATATTCAGTTAAGTCTCCATCACAAAGAACTAAATGTAAGAATTAAGAGGCAAGAAGGGAGAAACTAAATTTATCTTCACTCTCGTTTAGGGTCAACAATTGATTTTAGAAATGCTGACATGTATGCTTCTACTTATGAGTTATTACTGTGAAGATTATACTTGTATTAGATCTATGGGCATAACATTTATTGTTTAATATCAAGTTTACATGTGGTATTAGAGCCACTGATTAATACTTTGTATAATATTCTTGAAAAGATTTATTGAGTATGATGAATTGTGATTCTTGATGAACTAGTGAATTAATTTTACGAAAAACTTGTTAATAATCAATGGTTTTACTCTACACATAATTTGATAAAATAAAAAAGAAATTAATTAAAGTGAAAGGTTTCAGAACCCTAAATTGATACCACAAGAACACTAACCCCATCTCCCTTAACCACCACGATTCCCTACCCATCACAACTTCAAAATAAAACTTTAAGGACTATCCCACCTCTTGGTCATCCACCTTCATCCTAAAACAAACCACAATGCTGGCTCACCAATCCTCACCCATTTCAACAGTAACTCTGGTAGAGATGAAACGACAGCGCAACGGTGTTTAGTGTGTCGGACTGAAAAATTGGCAAGAAAGACGACCAGCGAATGTTGGAGTAGATGGGTTTTTGTTTGGATTTTGATGGAATATCTATTGACACCACAACTGACGTCTGGGACTACTGCAGGTGTGGCAGTGTTGCCCATATAGTTTCGGCAACGGCTGTAGGAAACCCTAGCTACAAATGGAGACTAATATGGGTATTTTGAAAATAATTACCAATTTTTTCCTTGAATGTTAGAAAACCTCTCCTTGAGTCCTTACTTAAATCATAACAAATTAAGTCCACATTAAGTATAATAAATGATTATGTCATTTAAGTGGATTATTTATTTTATTATTCATACTAACGTAATTTGTTATTCACCAAAGTGGCCAAATTAGAAAGTTTATGAATATTCAATTTTTTTAATTCTAAATAAATTACTAAAAATAATTGTAATATAAATGTATTGTTTATTTCAATATTCATATTACGGTAATTTGTTAGTCACCAAAGCAGCTAAATTAGAAAGTCTTTTGAATATTGAAGTTATGTAATTTTAGCTACCCATAACTATGTGATGCTAATGAAATTTTGATAATTTATTGTAATGGGTAAACTGAATTTTTATGCTTACAAAATTTAAGTTATGTCAAAGGTTGTTGGTCCATTAATTTTATATGCATAAATATAAATATGGTTAATTGGTATGTTTATTTAGATGTGTTTAGTATATCCAAAGATCGTATGCATGTCTAAGTACAGTATATTTAATTATCGATTTTGCAAATAATTAGCATCAATTACTATTGTCTGTATGTTGTTTGTTTAACTAAAGGAAAAGTTTCAATATAAATGAATTGTTTATGGGACTTGAATCTGTTTTAATTTTGAGGATAAGATATTTAAAGTTTCTAATTCTATTTCTCTTCATTTGCAAGCTAGGTCAATGATTAAGTTTAATGGGTTTTAATTCCATTGAATGGTCTGACTCAGTTTCAATTAGGCATTTTGAATATAGATTAGACACTTATGATTGAAAACCTGCTGCTCTTAGCTGTACTAGTAGCACTGATGAACGATCCCATCATGAACCGAGGGAAAAATTGAAAAGACTTATATTAATGTTTATGTGATTGACTGTGGCGAGCAATGTTAAAGATACAATTACTAGCATTTAAAATGCTAAGAAATTCCTAAAGTTTGTAGAGAACATTTGTCAATCTAGAAGTATTGATAAGTCACATGTTGGGACATTAGTGCTGAAGTTTACCACCCTTAAGTTTGATGGTACTCATCCAATGCAAGATCATGTGACTATAATGATCAACACTATAGCAAAGTTGAAGTCCATGGGAATAGAAGTCAGTTAAAAGTTCCTTGTACAGTTTATCATTAACTCATTACATCTGAATATGAACCATTTCGGATGAGTTATAATACTATAAATGATGAATGAGTCTAAATTAATTGCACAAAATGCTTATTTAAGAAGCAAAAAAATAGTTTAGAAACAAGGTAACCATTCTTTAAACTTTGTAGGTGACCAGTGTCTTGCAAGCGCACTAGATCAGTGTAGTTTTACCACAGAAGTATGCCTTCTGGGATCGAATCTATCGAGGAATGTTGTATTTAAATTGATTTGATGCTAGAATTAAAATAAAGGAAAGCAATAATCATGAATTGGAATTTGGGGTTTTTTATTTGGAAAAGGAAATGTAAAAACAAGCACTAAAATAAGGACTCAACAATGGACTAAAAATGTGAGCTTTCCTAGATTTCAATAGAGAATACACTCGGTTACCTAATGACTTGAGGCTAATGTTGGTGTTCTCGTGCTATCGTCAATTAAGAGTCCCTTTTGGGATGCTCATAACTACATCCTTAAACCTAGATAATGTTCTACTTTTGTGATACATTAAATAAGGCAAGGCCATTTGGTCACATAGGCATTTCATTGAACACTTTTGTACCAATTGGTATATTTTTATCCAATTGATCTTAACACTATTTGATTAGCCTTCTTATCCCTCGGCTTTTGCAATTCCAGGACAAGATTACTAAAATTGAATGATAAGACAAGTTTGAAATCAAATGTTCTAAGCTAGCATTCGATTAATTAAGGTGCAATGGGATCTAATCCTAGACTGTCACTACTATGGATCATTCACATGCCTTTAATTAATTACTTCGCTCTTTCTATCGCAATCACAATAGGTTCTGTTCAAGTAATCAATCACAAAATGTCTAAACTATAATTCATCCATAAAGCCAATCAAATAATCAACACTCAAGCAAAGATAAAACCATTCAAACACAAACCTCAATGTATCATATAAGTAAACCAAGTATTAAACTCTATTTACATCCAAGAAAAACCCATAAAAACCTAGCCTAACATGTCTAGGAAAAAATCTAACAAAAGGAAAATAAAAAGGAAAGAAAAGAGGAGGAAAAAGAAAGCTAAACCCTTGCTCCAAAGCCTCCAAAACCCTCCAGCAAAAGGGTGGCCAAAGACCCCCATAAATGACCTCAAAAAACCCTATTTATAAGCCTCCCTTCAGCCCTTGGAAGTGTC
>CANYCX011645289.1:0-10964 GCA_948193385.1 Breynia disticha f. nivosa | reverse complement strand
TTATGCAATCTGATTTAATTATTTTTGTTGGTAATTATTAGTAGTCATTTTTTAGAAACTAAAATAAAATTTTCGTTTCAGAATTTTCGAAGAGGAATAAATAAATTCGATCTTAACGAAATGAGTTTTTTTTATTTAACCGATAAAATTTGATTCAATCTTCAAGGTGTCTCTTTTGGTTGATTTTTATAAATCGATGGTTATGATTTTTCAGTGTTTTTGCTGTTAATGGCTGCAGCCTGCAGGTGTAATGCTATTAGTGCATGGGCAGTGTCGTATGATCTGCAAATAGAGAAATAATTGTGCAAAAACTTTCGATTTCTTGTGAGTTTGCAATTAAAAAATGTAATAGAGGCATTTATGTAATCAGCCCATGATTTTGAGCAGTGGGTTGTGGAGCTTCATCATCAGACTTGGACATCCATATACCTGCAAAAGGAAAAATGTTTTCATCAAATTGAACATGTCGGGATATATAAATTTTCCGGAGGAAGGATCGAGACAACAATATCCTTTGTGGAGGTTACTGTAACCCAGAAAAACACATGGAGAAGGGCGGGGGTCGAGTTTATGTTTGGTATATAGACGGAGCCGAGGATAACAAAGGCAGCCGAAGACACGGAGATCAGTGTACTCTGGTTTTGAGTGGAAAACTATTTCGTACGGAGAGGAAAAATTAAGAAGAGGGGTGGGTAAGCGATTGATGATATAGTTTGCACATTCAAAGGCATATGTCCAATACTGTAAAGGGACACGAGCCGTGTGCATGAGAGAACGGGTTGTTTTAACAATATGCCGATGTTTCCTTTCGGCACAGCCATTCTATTCTGGGGTGTATGGACATGAGATCCGTTGGGTAATTCCGTGTTTGGTGAGGTAAGGTGTTAAGGCTTGGAATTCTCCGCCCCAATCAGCTTGGAATGATTTTAGTGTGGTGCCAAAAGAATCGTTCTGCAAAATGATGGAATTTGGTGAAATGACTCAGTACTTCGGATTTATGCTTTAGAAAATAAATCCATGAAAATTTAGAAAAATGGTCATGAAACAAAAGATAATAACGGGAACCATCAATTGCATTAACTGGGGAAGGACTCCAAAGATCACTACAAATTAAATCTAAAGGACGCGAAGCACGAAAAGTAGAAACAGGAAAAGGCAGTTTATGACTTTGCCGACACAACAACCATGGCACAATCTAGACTTTCTATCATTATGAAAAATAAGATCATTGTTTTTGAGAACTTTATGAACTATAGGATAACGGGAATGACCAAGGCGTTGATGCCAAGTTGAGAGAGCAATGTGAGTTTTTGGAGACGGTGAAGGACTCAATTCGAGCATGTAGACTCCATCTTTATTCACTCCGTGACATAAAATCGTGCCGGTGCAGTAATCCTTTATATGAAATTTATCATGGAAAAATTCAATAGAGACATTGTTAGTTTTGGTGAGAGCATAAACAGACAATAAATTATGAAAAACATGAGGAACACAGAGGATATTATTTTGAACAAAAGGTGTAGAGTTAGAGGTAAGCATAGTGGAAGAACCGGAATGAGTAATAGGGAGAGTTTTACCATTTCCAATTGTGACCTCATCTGTGCCATTGTATTCGGAATGAATGGCAAGATTGTCGAGGTTGGATGTCAAGTGATGAGAAGCTCCATAATCCACAACCCAATTTTGTGTAGTGTGCGGTGAAGGGGTAACGACAATATTGGTGGTGGGATAGGGGTTAGGCGAGAGGGAAGGGCATTGACGGGACATGTGTCCGAAGCCATGGCAATTATGACATTGTATGTTGAAGTTGATGGTTGAAGATGGCCGTTGATGGTACTGTTGGTGAGGAAAGGGAGGCGGGCGTGTTGAGAAATAGTTGTGATGATACTGGTTACGTCCTCGGCCGCGAGAGCGGCCACCATGAAAATATCCCCTACCTGTACGTCCCCCACGATGGACAAACTGTGCAGAAATTGGTGGAGACGAAGTAGTGGAAGAGACGACATGAGTAGAGGAGTCTGGAGTTGGAGATCGACTAAGATTGACCATAGCATGCGTAGTGGGGCTTAGTTGTTCATCACGTTTTAACTGTAGCTCTTTGCTGAGGAGAAGACCAAAGAGATCATCAAACGTAATACTGTCATGGCGGGCGTGAAGCGCACGGACAAAGGGTCGGTAATCAGGTCCCAAACCAGCAGTTATCCAGTCATTGAGATCGTCTGACTTGACAGGTTCATTGAAGGTGGCAAGTTGATCTGCAATAGCTTTAGCTTTTTGCATATATTGAGAAATAGAATCCATACCTCGTGACAAAGTAGATAATTGTTCGCGAAGACTATGAATCTGCGTTCTGGAGCCGGAGGCATATGTAGAAGCCAATCGTTTCCAAGCATCATATGCGGTTTCACAGGTGACAATCTGTTGAAGGATATTTTCTGAAACTGAACAGGTAATCCAGCTAAGGACTAATTGATCATGTCTAAACCAGGTGGAAAAATCAGGGTTGGGGGTGCCATTGAGCGTGGCTGCGGGAGATGGGGTTGTGCCGTCGACGTGGCCGATAAGGTTATAAACACGCATGAGAGGAAGTAGTTGAGCACGCCATAATAAGTAATTAGAGTTGGTGAGTTTAAGGGGAATAGTTACAGAAGGAATCAGTGGAGGTTGGTTAACAGGAGCTGCTACGATGGCAGAATCCATGGAGAAAAGAAAAAAATTTCTCGGTTAGGAGATTGGGAGCTCTGATACCATAAAGAGATTGAGACTCAAAGCTGAATTGTTATTGATCATAAAGGGCCATATATACACGAGTATGACTGAATGTGATAGAGTTGTAGTAAGGAAGATGTACAGCAGAAGTAGAGTTCTATTCTAAGTAGAGTTGTGAATAAGGCTATCCTTTACAAATCTGTGTGCACTTTGTACGTACAACTTGCAGACTGTAATATTGTGGAGATGCAATGAACTTGTGGAGTTACCAATGGAGTTTGGAAACTTGATCAACTTACATTTTCTTGACATTGGAGAAACTCCAAATTTGTAGGAGATGCAGCCGAAAATGGGCAAGCTAAAAGATCTTCAAACCTTGAGCAAATTCTCTGTTGGTAAACAAAAAGGCTCCAACATATTTGAGTTGGCAGCACTTCAACACCTGCACGGAAAACTTCATATTTCCAATCTTCAAAATGTGGTGGATACCCCAAAGGACATTCTAGAGAACAAGATGCATCTTGAGCATTTGGAATTGGAGTGGAGTGGCGAAACTGAAGACTTGGAGTATGAAAAAAGTGTTCTGGTTGGACTGAAACCTTATAGAAGCATAATTGTGCTTTCGATTTCTGGTTATGGGGGTAAAAACTTTCCAGATTGGATAGGACACACTTATTATATGAACATTGTATCTTTGAAGCTCAATTATTGTAAAAATTGAACCGAATTTCCGCCACTTGAGCAGCTATCTTCTTTGGAAAGCCTTACAATATCCAAGTTTGATGTCGTGGAGGAAGTGTCCATGAAGACGCCACGCCACTCACTTCACTAAAGAGTTAGCACATTGAAGATATGAAGAGTTGGCAGAAGTGGATCTTTGGTGAAGAAAATGATGGTGAGAAGAACGGGTCGCTTGCGAAGTTGGAGGAGCTGACAATTTATGATTGCCCAGAACTGAAATGCATTTTAAGGTGTGGGCCAACCCATATGATCTTCGAATCTCTCGACAGATTGGAGATTCGAGGTTGCTCCCCCTGCCTCAGTGCTACCAGTCTTTTAGCTACTTGGATGTAATTCAGGGATTAATTTGCCATTCTTGTCTTCCATTGTTAGAAGCTACTCCATATGATCTTTATAACATCCTATGTTTCTCTCATAATAGCTTCTCTTATGTTACTTTAATCTATTGGGGTCATCATTCTAAACTATTAGATACTGAATAAATTCATGTATAATTGAAGCACTCTAAAGTGGTTTCAAGGTGGTTTATTGATGAGTCGTCCAATTCCCTCATTGAAGTGGCAGACGACTTTCAGCAGGTCTAAACGACCAGCAAGTGAAGCAACCGAAGCACAGTGTTGGATGACAGTGCTGGTCTCCAACGATAGCCTCAATTGGTTGTTGCAAGCAAGCTGGATCCTTAGCATCTTAGTAGTTTATTGACACTACCCTTCAAGCTGGATCCTTAGTTGTTTATCTACATACTATATATAGAAATAATTAGGACAATACTTTTTAAAATTCTCTAAAATTGTCATGGTTAAATTTTATGATTTTTAAATATTCACAATATTAAATAAAGGTCGATTACAAATGTACACTCTTTTTTCTTTTTTTAATTACAAAGTATTCATAAATTGTAACTTTCTTTTACATTACATTTTATAGCCCTACCTTGCAGAACACCATAACTATTGCCGCCACACTCATCACCATAAGGCTTACTCTCAAACTCGTTACAAAAACAAACTCACATCATCACAATCAAATAAAATGAGAATACAATTACGTTCTATAATTTTGAGTTAACTCCACCAGCAATCATTAAAATTCTATCAATATCAAACTAATCTGCATCATGTACATATTAATAAAATATACAAAACATGATATTATTTCATATTCAAATTACTGAAATCTATAAATAATATTCTATTTTTAATTTGCGAAGTTCAATCAATTTCAATGTCGACTTAACAACATTCCTACAAGAACAAATATAATCTATCTATATACTATATATAAAAACTAAGACCATTTAGACAATGCTTCTTAAAAATCTCTAGAATTGACATGTGTAAATTTTATGATTTCTAAATTTAATAATATTAAATAAATGACATATTAATTAATAATTTATGAATAGTTCATTGAATTTGGTATTATGTATATTAATAATTTTGTTATTTATTAAAATAAAAATAATGCATAGTAATAGTTCATTGAATTTGATATTATGTATATTAATGATTTGTTATTTATTAAAATGGAAATAATCAATAAAAATTATATTTATGTATTTAGGTGTGTGTTGATTTATAATTTTTTTACTATCATTTAAATTTTAATTTTTCTATCCCGAATTATTTATGCAATTATATTTTTATAGAAACCATGTCAATATTTTATGAATTCTCATAATTTTTATAAATTATGATATGTTAGTGGTTGTTTGGCGAAAACTTATGCAAAAAATAATAATTAATAATTTATTAATTTTAATACACTAATTATTAATAAAAATATGCACATTAGTCTATTTAATACTACTTATTTGATAATTGATAATTAGGTTATTATTTATTTTTTAAATTATTGTATTATTATTTAACTGCTATATATTTTATCACACTTTTATACTACATTAATTTAACATAAATTCAATCATAACTTAAAATTTATACAAATAATTGTTATATCTCCATAATATTTTTTGTAACTATATACGTTATTGAAATTTTAAGTATATATTTTTACAATATTCATCATTATGTGCTATTTTTTCTAATGTTTTCAAGAGCTACATTTTTAATCATGTGTAGAGCTCTCAACATACTTTAGTAGTCATGCACCTCATTATTAGCAAATACATTGCTTTTGATTAAAATATAACTTCAACTTCTTACTATTCTTACTATAGTTGACTAAAAATAGATTGTTCTTCAATTACTGCTGTAAATGCATATTAAAAACTAACATATGAACTTATTAATCCTAAATGCATACAACTTAAGATGAAAAAGTTTTGAAAGAATATGCATAGATACATAATGTATTCTCACTATAATTAACTTCTCGTCAGTAGGCAAAAATGTAGTACATGCATACCTTATTTAAAAAATTGTATTATAAACTTGTCATCAAAACATATTATACCTTCACGTTCTTATAATTTTATCTTCTTTGTTTTCATTTATTGTTAAACAAAAAAAAACAAAATTTAAGTAAAATGGCAAATGTATGCTCATATATTAACATAAAGAATACATAACATTGAATAAATTGTTTGTATGTAGAAATAACATTTGATATTTTTTACAGGAAAATTCATCTAGAGTGCTTTAATCCTTCAATTTCTCTATATTAATTTTCTCACAGCTATAGTAAAATCTATCGACCTATTCACATGTGGTGATTCAACTATTCAAAAAATACATATTACTGTCGCGCATCGCGCAGATAATCGAACTAGTTATACTAAATAATGAGTTACAATTCAAAATTCAACAAACAAACAAGAATAGTGATATCACATTAGAAAAATCATTTTAAAAATAACGATAATGCGTTGTTATTAAATCGATATTAAAATATATGCAAAAAATATATTAAAGTAGTTATTCAGTTGGTATTAAGTATGTAATTCTTAAGTGGTATATATAATTGCTTTATCATAAACAAAAAATACTAATTAGTTTGTCAAATATTTTTAAAAAGCATATAAAGTTTATACAAAGCTAATTTTTATAAAATTTATAAAATAGATAAAAAATTAGTATATATCAAGTTAGAAGTTTATAATAAGTTTAAAATGATAAAATATTTTTTACATTTATTTATTAATTTGTAAATATTTTTCATTGTTAGGATATACAAAGTTGTTATAATATCTACATAACGTTAATATTCAAATTAAAAATTATAAAAGTTCGATAAAAAAATTAATCTTTATAAATCAATAAATAATATAAGAATTCAGTATATATCAAGTTAGAAATTTGTATTAAGCTTAAATACTTAAAAAATGATATAAATTCGTGTATAAAACTGTTTATACATATATAAGTTTTACTTAAGTTTATATGAAGTTTATATTACAGTTAAAACAACAACAAAAAAACTGCACCGTATGAAATCTAATAAATAAAACAAAAATTTTATGCAGTCTAATAAAAAAAGAAAAAACGTATTGTTTGTTAAAACTTTAAAAAATCGAAATTTTTGTAATAAAAGAAGAAAAAGTAGTGTGCAATGTAATTAATCCTTGAATATAAATGACATATTAATTGATAATTTTATTAATAATTCATTAAAATTAGTGTTATGTATATTAATAATTCTGTTATTTATTAAAATAAAAATGATGTATAGAAATTTATATTTATGTATTTATGTGTGTGTTAATTTATAATTTATTTTAACATTTAAATTTTAATTTTCCATCCCAAATTATCTATGCAATTATATATATTTTTATAGTGAAAGTCAAGTCAATATTCTACGAGATCTCATATTTGTATAACTTATGATATGTGTTGTTTGATGAAAAATTATGCCAAAAATAATAATTAATAATTTATTAATTTTAATGAACTAATTATTTTTAAAATTACTATGAATAAAAATATGCACTTTAGTCTATTTTAATACTACTTATATGTAAAGTAATAATTAGGTTATTATTTATTTTTTAAATATTATATTATTATTTAACTATTATATATTAATCATACACTTTTATGTTATATTAATTTAACATAAATTCAATCATAACCTAAAAAATTATACAAATAATTGTCATATCTCCATATAATAACTATTTTTGTAATTATATACGTTATTGCAATTTCAATATATTTTTTTACAATATTCAACATATGTGTTATTGTCCAAGATTGCATTTTTAATCATCATGTGTTGAACTATCAACGTACTTTAGTGACTATGTCCCTAATTATTGAAAAAATGACATATATAGACCATCATATAGTATGTAATTTCCTTTTATCTCATAACATATAAACTAATTCCATAAATAACACTTTTCAGAAACAAATACCATAGAATATCATATTATAAATAACGCATCATATTCCACAAAATTATGCACCAGAAACCCAAAATTCATGCCCCCAAGATTCCAACTTCAAATCAAAAACAAAAACCCACATATTTCATTCTTAAACAACCACAATTATTATACATATTCAAAAACAAAAAGTTATGCTTCTTTGATATTTTCAGTTTGCGCTGAAGCATTTCAATCTCTTCTTCAATCCTCCCAGACCTCTACAAGGATTTTAACATCATACTTCAATGGAGCTATTTTTAGGAATTGAAATCGGAGAGTGGGAGGAGAGGTGGTGGTAGAAAGAGAGGAGGAATAGCTACGTTTCAAATAATTTGTTATTTTGTACATCAGAAAAAAGGTGAGTTTAAAGGTATTGAAAGATCTAAAAATCCAAAATGTTAGTAATAAATTAATTGATTGATTATTTTTGTTATTGTGTGGTTATTGCAGATGCAGGATTTCTTGTAGAGTTTTCTCAACGCAGACATCAATCGTTCAGCACGGGCTTGTCCGAACAAATTTTGATCTAGTCAGACGGAGAATTAATACATCTATGATCCTTTCTTCAATCTTAGAATTTCCAATTTAGACTACATTTAGCAGTGGAGTTTTGTTGAGATTAAAGTGCATCAATATCTTTGTACCTAGAAATATCAATTTTGATCAATCAGTATGTTTATATATTAGATTGTAAAATTGAAAAAAATAATATTTGTGGATAGGTTATGGATAACGTGTGGATAATTTATAGTCGAAGTTTGTACAGGTTAGCGGCTAGGGCTTTCAATGACATATTAAAATTATATGTGTGGACTGCTTGTGGACTACTTGTGGATGTATCACTTAAAAATTATATTTGTGGATATTTTGTAGATGTATTGTGGATATTTATTATATGTGTGGATATATTGTGGATGTACTGTAGATATTTTATGAAAATCCTAACACCTAAATTGAATTTATAAAAAATTAATGTCGATAACATATCACAACGCATCGACAAAATGATCAATGTGTGAATACTTTGTGGATATGTTGTGAATATTTATACAAAAATAATGTCCACAACCTATCCACAACACATCCAAAAATTTATCAATGTGTGGATGCTTTGTGGATTTATTGTAGACATTTATAAAAAATCAATGTCCACAATATATCTACAACACATCCACAAATTGATTAATGTGTGGTTGTTTTGTGGATATGTTGTAGATTGTCGTATTTGTGGATAAGTTTGAAGAGGTTATACATGGTGGCATAGATTTCGAAAAGTGTTATTTATGAAAAAGTTAAACTCTAAGGTGAGATGTAGTGACTATATCTCCCATTATTAGCAGGCACATTGTTTTGGGTCAAAATATAACTTTAACTTCATACTGCAGTTAACTAAAAATATATTTGTCTTCAATTACTATAGTGTATGCATCATAAAAACTAACATCTGAGCTTATTTATACTAAATGCATACATCTAAAATGAACTTTTTTTAAAACAATATACATACATACACAATATATTCTCTTTATAAATAACTTCTCATCAACAAAAAAATGTACTATATGTATGCCTTAGTTAAAAAATTGTATTGTAAACTTATCATAAAAACATATTATACTCACACATTCTCTGTACTTCGATCTTCTCTGTTTCTGTTTATTGTTAAACAAAAGGAACGCAAAATTTAAGTAAAATGACGAATGTATGCTCATAAGTTAGCATAAAAAATACATGACATTAAATAAATTATTTGTCTATTGAAACAAATTTTTTATTTACATTTTGATAAAGAAATTCATCTAGAGTGTTTTCAATAAAATCATATTATTTTTTCAAATTAACTTTCTTCCATCTAAAATAAAATTTATCAATTTATTCATATGCGATGGTTCAACTAATTACAAATATATGTTACTGTCCCGGCTAACAATTGAAGTAGATATTATTAGAACTCATGTCATAGATCTATAAAAGAGCACCGTTAGTACCAAATAAAGCAGTCGAATTGACGGATTGTATACCTTGAATACGTTTGTATTTTTTGTAACGAGCTGCTTCGTTTATATTTCACCTCTGCTATCTTCCTAGATTGAAATTTACTTAATTTTCATTTATATTCCAAAAAAGAAAACAAAAGTACCCTAAATCGTGACTCACTTTACAGTTGTTATGATAACAAAGGCATCAATAATTGAGTCTACTTTTAACTACTTTATCCGACAATGCTTATCCTTCCATCCCACTTGAATCATCTTCCTCACCAACACAAACACAAGTGATCATTTTTTCTAAATTTCTGTTCTGATCCCAACCACAACCCACACCCCTTCTTCTTTGTGTTCTTGTTTGCTTTCAACCTCAAAAACTTTAAGCCTTTTTTTTATCAATTTGTTTTTCCAATAAACTTTCTTTTATCCTTTCCAAGTTGCCAAGTGCACTATTCGAAATGGCTGAATTGGTGGGTGGAGCTTTTCTCTCTTCTTTCCTCAACGTATTATTTGATAGGGTGGCTACTCCTGAGTTCCTAGGCCTGTTAAAGACCCAAAAGGTGAGCAAGGCGCTGCTAAAGGAGCTTGAATCTTTGCTGCATGCTGTCAACGGAGTCCTTGATGATGCAGAGGATAGACAACTTGCTTCTCCAAGTTCTGAAGTTCAAAAATTCCTCGACGATCTCAAAGATGCTGCCTATGAAGCAGATGATCTGTTGGATGACATTAATTATCAAGTCACTGCAGCCAATATTCAAGCTGAAGATTCAAGTTCATGGAACAAGTGCTGCCTTCAAAAATTCCCCTTCTTTCATGCTCAACAACTTAAATTCCCTCTTTAAGTTCAAGATTCTCATAGCTTTTACCTTATCTGAACCTTGAAACTCATCTCTTAATATTTCCCATGCTTCTTTTACTGTTGTAGCTCCTACAATTCTTGGAAAAATTGAATCACTTACTGCTGCATGCAAGAAGGAAAGAGCTTTGTAGTTCTTCTTACATAATTCTTTTTGTTTGCGGATCTCCCCAACCGGTTCATCATCGCCAACTTGAAATGGAACAAAACCTTCTTCAACTAATTCCCAAAGATCATGTGCCATGAAGAATGCCTTCATCTTGACAGCCCAGTAGTTGTAGTTTTCTCCTCCAAAGGATGGTGGTGATTGTAAAACATTGCTTGATGCCATTGCTTGAGT
>CANYCX011644478.1:0-12297 GCA_948193385.1 Breynia disticha f. nivosa | reverse complement strand
TGAACATATTTTAACTTAATTGATCATTAGTGAACACAAATGAGCACAACATACATATTTGATCTAAGTTGAACATTTTTGAACATATATTAACTGTTTGATCTTTATTCAACATGCTTTGTCAATGACAACGCATAGGATTAACAATGTTTATTACTCAACAAAATCACAATCAATTGGAAAATACTTAGCTGAACTAAATTTGTTCAAATTCAATCAAAACTACAATTATTTTAGACAACATTGATGATTTTGTTGTTCAAATTTTCACAACATCAAAATCTGTATTTACAAATAAAACAGTAATGATTGACAACATGTTTAGGAACGATTTTTCATTGTGAATGATCATATTTGATCGAAAATCTTTCTTGCGGATTGTCTTTGTTTTATATAGAAAACGATAATAAAATATTGATTTGATATACAATATCAGATTTTTGGATCTTACCTAGGATTAATGTTTTCTTCGATCGGCAGTAGCTTCTGTTCTTCAAGAATTTCGAATTTTGTGAGCTTCAATGCTTTTGATTCAGTGTTTATATTTTGATCGAGAATCTTCACGTTGATAAATCATCGAAAATCACGTTTTCTATATGAGTTTTAGTTACCTTGAATAGCTTGTTTTGTTGTAACAGAATCTTTTTGATTTTATTCTTTCAATCTTCTTTCCTTTTTTGTCCTCTATTAAGAAACTGGGCATTAATTGAATCTTGTTGTAAATAGAGTGCATTTTTGTAATAAGTTTGAGAGAGGTGCATTTTTGCAAAGATGAAACTAAAATGGTATAAATGTGTGTGAAACCCATAGTTCTGTAGTAGCTGTTTTCTTTTTTGAAATGTTTTGGTCCCTTCCTTTTTTGGTTTTTTAAAAGACAAAATTGTGTCGTTTTTCTTTATTTTTGTTTTTAATTTTTTAAATTATTCCTAACAAGTAAACCCTATCTAACACAACAACAAATGCGCCCCCCACCTCTCCACCAAACTTCATCTTCTTTGATACGTCCAACACCAATCCACGGTGCTCCTCTTTTCTCCCCGTCGACAGTCGTTCATCCTCCTCACTTTCACTCCACTACTGGTGCCCCCCTTTTCTTCCCATCGTTACTGGTGCACAAGACCTCTTTACACTCTTACTCTTAAGCAATTGAGATATTTAGTCTCACTCCCAATTAATATGGAATTTGGGGAATTATCCCAATAATTTTGTTTCAATTGCCTCATTGTATCGGATATTTGATTTATTTCATTCTCTATTTTTTTTTATTTTTGAGTAATTTTGGTACACATTCGCTATAAATGTAAGTAAGCCATGAAATTTATAATATAGTATTTTATTTATAAAATTATATCTTGAGGACTCATATACATATTAAAAAAAATTAGTTTATCAACTTAAATAAGGAGCTTTTTCTTTCTTTCTTAACAAAAGAGTTTATTTCGAAGGGTATAGTACTTTGTTATTCTTGGTTATATGTATACTTGTTCTTTAATTTTTATATTTTTTCAAATAATCGTAACAGTTTTTAAGTTTTTTATTAATTAATTTAAGTTAAATTTTTTGTTAATTTTACTGAAACAACGTCCCTAATTTAATTTTTGCAAACTTAAAGTTTTAAATAACAAACACCTTTATGTAAGTAAAATTAATAAAAAACGTAATCAGAACTAATTTATGAAAAATTTAAAAATTTTTAGATATCAAAAGGCAATTTGATTCCAAATTCTCTTTTCCTTCTTCAATATTGGTTAATAGTTAGTCAAACTCATGCTTAGGCATTCACTATCATAGTGGCATCGATGTCCACAACATATAGCCTCCAATGATAATCGACCCATAAGTCAAATATTGTAAATTCGTGTTAGATATATTATAATATTGTCGTGTTATTTTTTATCAATTGTCATTATTTACGGAATAAATATTATAAAAATTAAATTTATATCATTTGTGTCACATCTTAAATATATATTCACAAATTATATTATGATGTCAAAATTGAATAATACATTCCCTTGATTGTCACGTGTTCCGCAAGCTTTGCAGTTAAAAATTTTGAAAAACTTGAAAACCCTATTGGGGAATTATGATTTGACAGAGTGAAGATAGGAAAGGTTGAGAGCAACTCCAAGACAATACAAGACATCACTTACTAATTGCCCAATTATTGCAATTCTTAAAGCTCATCATTTCCCGGAATGGAGGAGTCCGAATTGCCATTGAACTAATTCGTGTCAGTATTGTCGTAATTTGTTAAGAAATAAGCAAGAATTTCATATTAGGAAGTTGTGAGTGTAAAAATAATTTATAAATTGTGTAAACTCATAATTCGAGGATTAATTTTTGATAACACGATTTGTGAGTTAGCATTTATGACATGAAATAAATTTAATTTTTGTAATGTTTATCACGAGTCTAATATGAATTTACAGCTCTACACATAACACGATATCTTAAAATTTTGAATAAAAGTATAGTATCAAAGCCCATTTATTTCCATCTTATTTGGTGTTCTATAATTCCATTTGCTAGTATTATATTATTTTTTATCAAGTATTTTAAATTTGTGTTATTTCATATTATTGTGTTAGAAATTAAGATTTCATAACTCCTATTTTCATTTATAAGTTAGAAGTCAATGAACTTTAAAGTATGTTTGTTTAGGTTGCTTCTTGATTTGATTTTGCCAAAAAAACATGATTAGCTAGGCTTGTAGCTTCCACAGAGTTATCATCACAATTAACGGCTCTTAGAAGATGAATGGTATTACAAGTAACTTGTTTAATTGGTTTATTTTAAACAGATAGTCATACATAAGTTCAATATATTTTTTTGTAAAAAATTGATTTATGACTTGAATTCATTTATAACAAATTCAAACCTATTTAATTCGGTGACATGTTTTATCCGTTAGACGCTAATTTTCATTGAATATAAGTCATTACTGGTACTCATGAGATATTGGTTGAGTTGATAACTCAATTTGCTTGTGAGGTTCAGCTTGGTGTGCTTCCAGGGTCGAATCCCAGCGGAGACGCCCTAATAAGGTACGAGCTATGTCTTCCGCTCTGATTCCAGATTAGTCCTCCCTGAAGGTGAGGAATACCGTCTGGTTCAAACTAAAAAAGAAGTGACTACTAGTACAGATAAAATTAAGGTACCAAAGTCTAAATATATACATTATTGAAATGGCCTATAAAAAGAAATTAAGACAAGAAAGCAATAGCAGTATCAGACCAAATCAACATGGATGTGGAGAAACTCTTTCACATGACAGGAGGTATTGGAGACAAGAGCTATGCCAAAAACTCCTCATTGCAGGTTTCCAACTTTCTCCAAACAGGCCATTACAATTTCTTTGATCTTCATATCCCATTAATTCTTTTCCATTTTCTCGTTACAGAAAAAGGGGTCTGACATGGTGAAGCACATAACCCTGGAAACACTAGAGCAAGTGTGTGTTGCACTAGAACCAAAGAGCATTGGCATAGCTGATTTGGGTTGTTCTTCTGGACCTAACACACTATCAATCATCAAGGATATAGTTGAAACAGTTGAGTCTGCAAGCTCCAGAAACTTGTTTCCATTACAAGAATTTCGAGTCTTCTTAAATGATCTTCCAACAAATGACTTTAATTCAATCTTCAAGTCACTCCCTGACTTCTACAGAGGACTAAAGAAAGAAAGGAATGCAACTAGGTGTCCTTATGATCTCTTCATAGCTGGTTATCCTGGTTCATTTTATGGAAGACTTTTTCCCAACAATTGCTTGCACTTTGTACATTCATCTTTTAGTTTGCACTGGCTTTCTAAGGTTTGATTTCTCTTTCTTCTTTGCAGAATTTTAAACTTCAGTAACAATCGGATTAGCCTACACATGATGATTTTATTTTTCATGGTACTGTGTCTATATGATATGCATGTAGGTTCCACCAAGTCTTTACGATGAGGAAGGGAAGTCAATAAATAAAGGCAGCATTTACATATGTGAATCAAGTCCTTCACTTGTTTCTAAAGCCTACTTTGCTCAGTTTCAAGAGGACTTCTCATTGTTTCTTCGATCGCGGTCCGAAGAATTGATATCTGGAGGGCGTATGGTGTTGATTTTTGTTGGGAGAATAGGCCCGGAACACATTGATAGAGGCAACTCTTTCTACTGGCAACTTCTTGCTAGATCTTTCGCGGTTTTAGTTTCTCAGGTTTCATTCCGTTATTAAATCGAGTCACCATGCATCCTTCTACAAACCTGATATACTATAAAAGATGTGAATTTCTGTGTGATTTGCAGGGGAAGATTGAGAAGAAGAAGTTGGATAGTTACAATGTGCATTTCTATGCAGCATCCAAAGAGGAAATAGAAGATCAAATCAGGAAACACGAGTCTTTGGAATTGGAGAGATTGGAGATGTTTGAAATTATGAAAGAGAGTTACAAGGTTGATAAACATGAAGGGTATGGAGAAGAAATTGCAAAAACTGTGAGAGCTATTCAAGAATCAATTATTCGAAACCATTTTGGGGAAGCCATTGTTGATCCATTATTTGACATCTATGCCAAGTTGCTTAATGATGAAATTGCTAAAGAAGAGATTAAACCTGTTAATTACATCGCAGTTGTTAAAAAATTGTGAAATAGTATGTAGTTTTAAGTGGATATAATCTTGTGACTCGTAGTTATTGTGTTTCTATTTAGTTTTAGTTTTTAAATGGTCATTTGAAATTTATTTTTGTCAATTGAAAGTCTCCTAAGTCTGATTCCAACCAGTAAAAATTTTGACAAACACAAATATATTCATCCATTGATTTGTAGTTCTTAAATCATCTATCATCATTCTATATTTCATCATACTAAGCACTAGCTAAATATTATTAAAATTATGTAAATCGGTTCCCTTCGTCTAAGTTTCTGATCCAATCAACCAAGAGTTAATGAGCTTTACAGAGTTTAAAACGACTCTGACCTTTAATATAAATTTAAACCAGCATAATAGCTAAATCAAATTTCATACAGGCTCTAACCTGGTGTCTCTAAAGATGACAATGGGTAGGGTATGGGTAGATATACTACTATCCATACCTATACTTGTAATTCATATTCTATATCCATACCCTACTCATATCCGTACGGATAGACAAGATTGTTACCCATAATCTATCCGTTGGGTATCCTCTTACCTTTTAGATAGCCATTAACCAGTTATGTAAATTCAATTAATTAACTAAAAAATAATACAGTACTAATTTAAAATATAACTTAATAAATAAAAATTACACCATAAACTTTCATTCCATAAATATTTCGTCTTACTAATAATATACATATTGTGATTCTATAAAATTAGAACAAAAAAAGAACAAGAAAGTGACCTAAGTAGGTGAGGAAGGGATATATAGAGAGAATGACGTCAGAAGAAGAATATATGAAGATAATGTGTGAGGGTGATGTGAGTAGGTAAGGTGTGTAAACTGTAAAAGTAACAAAAGGTGGAGAGAGATATGGCGAAGATATTAAGTTGAGATATGAATATGGATACGGGTAATGAGTGCGAATATGAATAATATCCACTAGGTACGAGTAAGAGTTCGAGTATGGGTAGGATAAGGTTATATCCATACCCTACCTATACCCACACACTAAAATGTGGGAATACCTGTACCCATACTCATCCCTGGTCAAAGCGAATAATATTTGCATTGACTGGGCTCGGGTCGGGTCGGTACCCGTCGGGTAGGAACAAATTGTTTTCCCTAGCTAACTCGTCAGCTCTCTTTGAGACTCCATGCCCTTGGTTCGTAGGCTAGCATAACGCAAAACAAATCCCACCAATAAAGGAAGTTATAAGTTAAAACAAGAAAACATAGTCAATGTCTTAACAAAGCTTCATAATCAATATCTCTTCCAAGAAATGGAAGTAAGACATTGTTTATTTGCAACAAACATCAACACCGGAATGCTCTGCATTTGCCCCCAGAGATTTCCTCAATCCTTTTCTTATTTTCAGAAATAACTGTACGCCCCTTCAAAGGTTGGTGTTGAGGATTGATTGCGTGTGTGTCAGGGAATTGTAGTAATTTCAAACTAAAGGAAAAGAACGCATTTATGCCACAACCACATAATATGAAGGGGCGACTTTATCACTCCAAATGTCCTTGATACAATGATGACAAAACAAATCGTCAATAACAATATTAATAATGTGACACTCAATTTCAAGGCTTTTTTTATATATAGCTTAGCTAAAGAACGCATTTATGCCACAACCACATAATATGAAGATACTTGATAAAACCTTAGGAGAAAAGATGAGATGGAAGATATACACAAACTTGAATTGTGAAGACATAGACAAAATTATGATGCCTTGGGAAAAAATCCTATATGGCGAGTATCAAAACAATGTAATGAACTAGTATGCCCAAATAAAATATCTTTTGGAAATCAAAGTTTTAGATGAATCTCCCTGGCTTCGCAACAATAGTCTCCAAGAATCTCAAAAGAGCGTAAAGTGGGTAGTCTATGCGGCAACCTCCTTAGTCTGTACACATCAACAAATAATAAACCGTGAGTATAAAAACTCAATAAGCGTATGTCCTTCTCGTCACTTACCTAACCATATAAAGTCTAATACACTCGTTCTTTCATCCCTAGTTCATAAAATTCTAGGTGGTTCTTGCTACACCTACAGAATTCCCAAATCCATTTTCTAACTCGATTAAAGGAGCTTTCAGGGAGGTTTATTATGAGCCTATGTTATGCTTTTTGGGTCAAGATCCTCTGTATTAAGTTTCTAACTTAGTTTTGGTCATGTACTATCTGTTTTGAGTGATAAGACTGATTTGCAGGTTAAAACAGCATTCTGGACTAAATTAACGTATGTCAGCAGTACATGTAACGTACGTTAACTGGATTCACATGTACTATATGTTTTGAGCCTATGCCACACAGTGCTAAACTCTCACATCCATAATATATGTGCTGAGAATTACTCAGTCTCACATTGCCATTTCTATTTAAGTCGATCAACCAAGTGTCGGTCTGCACATTGCACACTAAACACTCAGTTTAGCACTGTGTGGCATCTCAACCTCATATTCCTATCTCAGCTATACAATGCATATATGCCAAATGCATGTATGTCATATGCATGAATGTTTAAGTGACTAAGTCCACAACCTTAAATGATCATTTCTACTTAAGTAGTGCTCTTGCTATGAAACCTTATGCATCTCCATAATTGAGTCCATGACAATATATCATTTCCACATAAAATAAGGTCGAATCAACATCATTCACAGTCATGTCAATGTCCACTAGTTCTAAACACAACACAACATCATAAAGCACAAAGCAAGGCACATGAACTCAATTCACATGTAATCACAAATAATTATGGAATTTAAACCCATATAGTTAACCATGCATAGACTAGATATAAGTAAGTAAGTGACGGGTCATACACTTACCTCTGAAAAAAATCTAAGCGAGCTGCTTCGGTGGTCGCTCCGGCTCTTCTTTGGCTTCGGTTCCTACAATATTTGTTAAAAAAATATTTATTTGTTAATAACTCAGGCGATTTCAAATCGTATAATCTAATTCCTCCTACCCATCAATTTTTCCTCTTCCCTAACACCCTAACTTAGCTCATTCAATTTCCCCCCTCTCACAACCCTTGACTCATTTTTCCTAATCAAAATCTTGACTAGCACCAACAAAATTCACCCCAAATCAACCCTAATTCGTCCCATTATTCCCAATTTTACCCTAGAAACTCGAAGGTTACCTCGTGTGGATGTCCTCTTTCAACCCTGGTGAGAGCTCAATCCGGCGGAAGACAAGGATTTCGCGTTTGGGGATGGAAGTCCGAGAGTGGGTAATATGAAATGGGTTTTTGGGAACTTACCAATGGTGGCGTAGGGTTTTGGAGAGTGTTTGGGTGACTTGTGGTGTTTTCCCCCCAGTTTAGACTATTTTCCTCACTTAAATGACGTGTCTAGGGCCCCGATAATGTATGTTTAAAATTGATAACGTACACTAACTAACATACGTTATTTTGGGAATTTTTCATGAATAACGTACGTTATTCATGATGGATAACATACGTTATCCTTCCTAGTCTGATGCAATTTTTTGCTTTCTAACTCTTGCCTCACTTTTATCTCGACCTCCTTATGATTTCTAACACTCTGATTATTGTTTGTTTTGTTTTGTTCCTATTTTTATGAGTAAATTCCCAGGTGTTACAAACAAACATGCAATAAATGGTTAGAGAAATTAAAATAAAACTCATTTGAATAGTAATAATAGTAGCAAAACATAAAAACAAAGTGTTGAGAAGTAAAATTGAATAACAGAATAATAAAAAGTAAGCTAAAAACTAAAGAAGACGATAATTGGGGTCGGGGCCAATTTTTTTCTAGGAACTCATTGCAGAAACTGTATATCGAGGTATGAAACTGTAAACTGTAGATTGGGATCTAGAATGAAGTCTGGGAGTGCTAAAATGGAGCTGAGGACACGATTAGTGACTGAAGATTTTTTTTCAAGGATTAGTGGTTGGAAATGTAGAAGGAGACTGAAAAAGTAAACTGTAAAGTATGAACTGAATTGGAGAAAAACAAGGCTACGGGACGACAATAGTTTAGTTGAAGGTAAAAGACAAAATCTGTAAAGGAAAAGAGAGTAAAATAAGGCTACGGTACGATAATAGTTTAGTTGAAGGTAAAAGACAAAATCTATAAAGGAAAAGAGAGTTCTATATGGTCTTGTCGATAGTTTTTGTTCTGAATGTTTTTGGTTGAATTGTGTGTTTTCTAATCTTGATTGTCTCCGTATTTATAGGCATTTTCATACTTAGCAGTATATCAAATATCTTCTTGATTAGTAATTGAGCTTTCTTTCCTTGAGTAGTTAATTAAATATTATCCATATATTTGATTTATTTCTTTTTTTGACACATTAATTCTTGTGATATTTTCCCGCTTTATTTGCTGAAACGGATCTAAAACTCTGTACCGATAATTGGACATGTCAGATTAATTCGGTCCACAGACCAGAATTATTTATTAATATAAACAGAATGATTATAGAGAAAAAATTACTGCGACAAACGTGAAGAGAAGTAACAAGAAGAGCCCTCCTTATGGTCATTTGTGACTAACAGCAATCAAACTAACTCTCTCAGCTAAGTTGAAAGTAAACTCGTGATGGAAGAGTAGATATAGCAGTACTGAAGAAGCTCAGTGGGTGAAGAATGGCAGGAAGTGGATAGAAGAGAGTGCATTATTGTGGGTAGAGTGGTGGAGGATAAAAGTGGAGCGTGTAAAGCTGAGGGATGAATCACGTGTAAAGATGATGACAAGATCATGTAATTTGAAGCTCACTCGTCTCTATAAACTGTGCAAATTTGGACACACTTGCATTTTCTTCACCGGGGCCACACCATACAGCACTAAAGTTCAGTGGAAAAGAGAAAGTTTTAGACTGCGATTTTCTTGCAATCTCATTCCACGTAGAGATTTCTTAATGGAGGAGGGACTCAACAACAAAGATACAGCAAAAATAAATTTATAATCAGATTTATTTTTGTTGTAACTGATGTAATATTATTAGAATTAGATTGCATGATCGATAAAAAAATTAAGTGTTAATTTCATTAGTCGAACGAATCGTTTATTGGTCAAATTGGTGATTTAAAAATAGTATGAATATATATATATAATTATTTAAATTTCAAACTTATTTAATTTTTTAATACTTAAACCGATCTGTCTTACCGGTTCACCGGTTGAAACGGGCAGTTCACCCTTTTTTCCCCGGTATGATATTGATTCACTTGTAGACCGATTTGAAAAGTAAAACGCGACAGTACCAGTGACCGATTAATCAGTTTAATCGACCAATTCGATCCGATTTTTATAACATTAGTCTAACAATCCCAATTTAATATCTCATCGAATCCCATTCTTAAAGGGACTCTAATTAAAATTCAGCATTCGCAACTTTATTTCGGATTAACTTTTTCTTGCACAACTGTACACTACGTAATGTTGTTGTTCACACTAGTTTTTTATATAATATTAAAATAAATACATGGTTAACATAATTTATAAAATAAATAAATAAAATAAAATACATAGAAGATAAATTTTGATAGTTCAAAATGAAAAGGTTTAAGATCAATACCATTTGATGTTTTTATCACTTGATGACATGTGTTCGAATTGAAATATGTTGAATTAATTAATTTGAGGTGGAAATAATTAATGTACTAACAAAAATTTTTAAGGTAAAAACCTATGTGATCTTTGAATAATACCCTTAATAATTTTTCGATGCTCGAGTTTCCAATATTCACTTTATCATTCCCGACATATTGAAAAATAATTACCGTTAATCTTTCTGTTAAATTAAGCTAATGGGAAGGTTGAAATGTCATTCTTATCCCTGCCAAGTATGTATTAATGAAACCGGTAAATTAAGTGAAAAGATTAGAGTGGTCGGTAAATTAAGCGAAAGAAATACATAGAGGGCCGACAAATTATTTATTCCTTAATCCTTTAGCTTAATTCAATAGAAGGATTAATGACAGTTATTTTCAGTATGTCGTGGACCAGTAAAGTGAATATTGAAAACTCGAGGACCGAGAAATTATTAGGGGTATTACTTAAGAATCGCATAGATTTTTATCCAAACTTTTAATGTCAAGGAAAAATGTAATTTCAATTTCGAAACAAAAGCGAAAAGAGAATCGAACTTCAAAGTTCAAGGCAAAATCTGATAAGGAATAAAATCATTAGAATTTTAAAAAAAATACATGAAGTCAGAAATGGTAATAAATAAAAGGCATGTTAAGAAAATTAATGCAATGACAATGCATTTAACCTAAATGACGACTCATTAAAGTTGTGTGTTCAAAGAAGGATAGAAGAAAACAAATACACTAAAGTACAACTAAAATCAAGTGCATGAGAGTTAGAACATTTGACTAAGGAAGAGTCGAACACATCGTAATTGAATCAGTTAGATAGATCGAATATCAAAGCAAATATCACAATGTAGAGGCTATGAGCAGTTGTGCATTTTTAAAAGGATTAATGAATGAAGTGGTCTTAACTGCTAAAATAAAACTGACAGATCGTTGATGACTAGTGTTCAAGACGTGGTAATTGCTAGTAGTTCATGCAACATAGAAAAGCTGTCAAGTTTGAATTGAAAACTATCTACATTTTTCGTTCGAATGAATGCTACAAAAAAGGAGTCATCAAACACTGTTACTTTCAACATTTAAATTCAGGTGTCATTTTACTCTTTCTACATAGTTTTATTTTTCTTTAAATATTGTTACTATAGAGAGCAAGTTGAGTCAAACAAGTACATCTACCACTTCAACTACAAAAAAATTCCTTTATTGTGACGAATTTTTTTGTCACAATAAGCATGTTTTTAATTTGTCACAATATAGTTATTGAGACAAAAATTTTAGTAACCATCTTGGTCTCAAATTATCCGTCCTAATAAGTCTAAAATTAGTTGTTGTAACGAATTTAATTTTGTCACCACAAATGTAAACATATTGCAACGAAATTTTGTTTTGTCGCTACAAAAGTGCATATTGTGATGAAATATCTGTCACAAATATATGTTAATTTCATCACAATAAATGTTTTGAGCAGGCGAGTTTTTGGTTTTGTTATTACAAAACAAATTTTGTGACAAACTATTTTCATTATAATATACAATAGAAGTCATGTTATTGTGATGAACTTACTTTACCATTAAATGTTCATCATTAGTGATTAATAAGTTTGTCATAATATATTTTATAATTTGACGAAATTAAATTTTATCACAATGTCATTAGTCATGTAATTTTATTTTATAAAGAGAGAGAAATATAATAAAAAGAAAATAATATGTAATTAATTATTCATTAAAAACAAAACATTTTAATTATTAATAAATTTTTTTAAACGAACAGTCCAAAATAAAAAACCATAAAATTCAATATCAAAATGTCTAACATTGTCATTAAAATAAAAAAATAAAACTGAATATGTTGATTTTATTTACAAAGGAAAAATACATATTTTAGTAAAATAACATCTAAAATAATGATAACTAAAATAAATGAAATAAAATTAAAATTTAACTAACCACTTATCCTGTTCACTTTGATTTAAGTAAAATTAAAGCAACAGTGAGCCATTTACTCACAAGGGGTAGAACTTAATAGAGATGACAATGGGTAGCGTATGAGTACATATACCACTATCCATATCTATCTCTGTAATTCATATT
>CANYCX011644089.1:0-15754 GCA_948193385.1 Breynia disticha f. nivosa | reverse complement strand
CTTGGGATCCCGGGTGATCATGCTTAGAATGCATTATATGACATGCATTCACATTTATCATATGACATATGAAATGTCTTTATGAACTTATGATATGCATGTGCATATGTGACTATACTTATGTGATCATGGAAATTATACGATTATTGAGTGTGCTTACTATAAATTGTGGTATGGATTACAATTAGTTTGGATGAATTACTTGCCTGATCACGAGTGTATAAATGCTGTAAAGATGGTGTGGGATTAATGACTGTATGTTAAGAGTGTAATGATGGGTATATGCTTGTTATGTGTATAACATATGGAATAAGAATAGGTAATGACATGGTCATATTAAGTTTTGGAAATGAATTTGAGTTTGGAGAATTCTTGAGAATTGCATAGAAATGTTGTTTTTCTAATCTGTATGAAAATTTGAAATTTAAAACGCATGGTGATTGGATTACGAAGGTTGTTAATGGTTATACAAATTCAAGTTTGTCACTGATTGACAAAATATTGAGTGGTTGGGGTTTTGAATGTGTTATATGGATGATGCCTATTTAAGATGATGCTAAATCTAGGAAATGTTGTTGTGAACATAAGAATGTAAAAGGGCTAAGGTTATTTGAATTGAAGTTGTGATTATGTTCTATAGTTGGGCATAGTTGTTTGTAGGGCACCAGAGATCAACGCGCAGTAGTAGTTGAGTACGCGTGGTGTGGGACTCAAATTTAAAACCTTTTATTTCCAAATATTTCAAAATAACTTGCAAAACACGGATACTAGATCGATACATAAAAGAGTTATGAAAAATTTACAACAATTTAAAATGACATTTATCAAAACAAGTTGACTTCTTTAAAACTCTTTTACAAATAATCTGGTGTGCTAAACACGTGCTCGAATCCTCTTCATGGCAATCCTGCTAGACCTGTACATCATTAAAACAACCAAAGGGGTGAGTTTAAAGATATACTCAGTAAGTATTAAACAAACATTGTACATCATTAAAACAACCAAAGGAGTGAGTTTAAAGATATACTCAGTAAGTGTTAAACAGACATTCTTAAAATGAAGTGCAGGGGTCTAGTTAGCACGAGCGTGCTGATGAACATGAGGTCGTGGTCATCCCTTCATTCCCAAATGACACGGGTCATGTCATGTTTATGCATAAAGTCGTGCTCTTACAAATTTATCCAGATCAATGTACAGCACTAGGACGTGCTCTCAAGCACGAGGGCGTGCTGGCATTCTGTTTTCATAATTTATTTCGATTCATTAAGCAAATCACAGCAAACATGATTTTAAAACTGTATACATATCCAACATACTTCTTTAATCCTATCAATAATATTTATTCATCAAGCCACTCATATCACATTCATGTTTGCATCATAACCACGTAAAATATTGGAACCAAAACATTTGAGCATATACACCTTATACTACAAACAAGGTATCAAACCATATCAACATATCTCATTCTATTATGCCTAATCAAAGCATAATCAACCATTCAAACATTTAATAACTCAATAAGCAAAAATGATCAGAATACAATGAATGTCAACTCATAATGCATATGACTGTGAATGCAAACACATGTGAATACCTCGGGGTCTTCCTTTCTCTTTTCTATTTTCTTTTCATTTTCATTTCATTTTTCCCTCGTCCCTAGGACGGCATCGAGCCTTGCTCAGACTATCCTCAATCCTTGACAGGCATCAAGATCTCTCTCAGAATCAACTCAGGCCTAGCCTATTTTCTCATTCTCATCCGTGTCACACACAATAATGCAACATAATATGAATGTCAATGCACTCATAAATCAATATCACCTCATAATCAATCAAACAAGTATGCTCAAGTAAGCAAATCACATGTTTAAACTCATATAACCAAAGCATCATATGATAGTCATCAACATCTTATCAACCTTAAGTCAATATGTTCATAAGAGCATACTTAATACATTCCATTTATAAACACTCAATTCAACCATGTTCATATTAGTCAATCCATATAAAATCCACATAGTGTCAGTCATTTGTTCCTAAGAACAAAACCTCACAAATCACACTTTCACAAATCATTCTTCTATGTCTAACAATCCCAACAATTCATTATAGGCCAACATATAATCAACTATCAATCAATGGTTCTTAAAAACAATTCTTTAAACATATATGCTAACTTATAATCAACCCAAACTATGATAGCTTTACATTTTTCATACTAATATGTTTCATAGAACATATTTCAACACTCAATCTTAATTCAATTAATCATACAATTATAATTAACAAGTTTAAGAACACTTACTCATAAGCTAAGACGTTTACCTTAGCTTAAAGCAGTCTACCGCTCACGAACGGCACTAATTGGTTCAATCGCAATATCGTACGGATTCGCCTATACGAATTAATCATACAAACAATGTTAATTAACCTCTCTAACATTGATTCTCACTTTAAATCATCATTCGTACTTTCAAAACATCAAACCCTAACCCAATTAGTAGCATTTCTTTAAGAATCCCTACTAACTTAAACCATATCATGATTAATCCACCTAAAACCTTGTTTGGGAATCAATTCAAGTACAAAAACACCAACCAAACTCTTTCCTAATTTTAGCTTCATATTAACTCAACAAACCCCAAAACCCTAATCCTCAATCAATCCAAAACTCATGAAAACTTGCCAAATAACCTCAATGACTTATCTTAATGAGCTTGTTGATGAGTTTTACAAGGAATTAGGTAAGTTTCCACTTCCAATGATCAATTTCAGCAAAGTTGGATGTATTTTCAGGCTTGGAGGGGTTTTAGACATTTTAGGAGAGAGATGGAAATGTTTGTGAGGAGAGAGAGTCAAAATAGGGTTGTATTAATATGAAATCAGCTCGGAACGGCCTCCGGAACAGCCACTGGGTGTTCTGGTGGCCGTTCGCACCATCTGACCACCAATTTGTATGGGAACGGCCTCCAGGCTGCTTCCATGGTCATTCCTGCCTTATTCCACCCCTTTCTTCATTCGTTAAAATCAACCTCCTATCAACCTTTTATCAACTTAAATATTTTCATGTTTTCTCGTTTATTTCTCATCATTTCCAATACGAATTATCTTATTTTATTTGATAATTCTATAATTTAAATTTTGAGATGTTACACTTGTAACTTTAATGGCTTTGAATCTTGCATTTGCACTTTGTTGGATTTTTCACCAACTTCCCACATTGGCTTATGAATGTTGGTGTCAGCAACAGTTTCAGCAGTGTGTACTCCATCAGTAGCAGTCCTTCTAGTGTGTGCTCCTTCAGCAACATTAGGAGCAGTGGAATGAATAGAGTCTTCTAACACTTGCACTTTGTTGATGAGTGCAGTAATTTGGTTGTTTTTCTTCAACTGTCTTCTTCAATATCTCCATCATCCTAGCAATGCTAGAGACTTGTGTTTTTAGGGTCATTTTGCCCATTGTCATGACAACCATGACATCACCAGCACTTGTAGAAGTGAACTTAGGAGAGACAAGGATGGACCCCTCACTTGAGTAGCCTTCTTTCTCTTCTGTAGTAGAAAAGGCTTGCAGAGAAGCCTTTAGAGAAGATGCAAACTCTAACAGCATTATAGACTTCTCTAGTTCTCTTCTTGAAGGCTCAAAAAGTGGATTGATTGGAGAACCAATATATTCTTCTTCAAAATTCTTCTTCTTGGCAATGTTTTTAGATGACTTCCTACTTTGAGTGAAGTATGAGTGTCCAGGCAAGGATGAACTTTCACTTAATGCAGCATGAGGGTATGTGGTAGGGTTTCCCCTAGTGGTCTTAGTTGTTGGCTCAAAGATTTTGCTCTTCGAGTCCATTGCAGTTCCTGACTTAAAACTTTCTTAGAAGTAGATTAAAATAGAAATGAGAGGCAGAGCTTCCACTATGCGTTCCAGAAGTTTGTACTCATAAATTTCTTGTCCTGAAATAACATACGGAAAATATGGAAACAAATTACAAAGAATGTTAAAGTAAGTGGATTCGAGCTCTGGATTTGATTTCTTAATCTGTAAAATCTCCTCTGATTCTGTCTTTGGATTTTTTTTGACTTAAGGGCCTTCGCAGCTTGTTCTTGAATCGAGGTTGAAGTTCTTCAGGGCTTTGGCTTGATCTGAAATGAACTTCAGATTTGTTGGTGGAGAAAGAGGGCCTTCGCAGCTTGATCTCGATCTGTGATTTGGTTGCACGGAAGAAGAAGAGGGCCTGATAGCTTGATCTCTACGGTCTTCTTGATCCTTGGTGTGGAAGAGGAGTGAGGGCACAAGGACTTGATCTCAATGTTGCTTCCTTGTTGGTGAGAGAAAGTTGAGTCTTTACTTCTACAAAACTCTGATGATTTCAGTCTCCTCTCTTAAAAAAAATGAGAAGTTACTCCTCTATTTATAGCTTTTGAAAAGTGAATCTGGACATATAGTGGTCCAAGGAATGTATTTGGACATATAGTGGTCAATAGAACGTATTTGGACATATAATGGTCCATATTCTTTTTCTCATTTTAAAAGTAAGATAATTAGTCAAATTATCTCAAAAGATATTATCTCATTACTAGAATAAAATAATTATATTTTAAATAATTATTTTAATTAATAATGAAATAAATATATTTTATGGGTTTAGAGCCCACATTTTGGATTTTGACAGATTTGAGCCTAATATATTTTTAATTAGACAAATTTATTGGGCCCATAAAATTTTTTTATTCTACAGTATTTTTGGCAAAATTGACAATGGATTGAGGTTGGTTGAAAAAGGGAACTAAAATGTTGAGAATTGATTGTTTGAGATTATAAATTAAAGGGTATTGTTTCTTTTTTTGGGGACTATTTTGGCAAAGTTAGAATTGTAAGTGCTAAATTTGTACTTATAATAAATTTGAAGACTAAACATATTTGTGTAGCTAAGTTGAAATTTAGAAATTATAATAAATACGTCGGTATATATGTAAATTGGTAAATAAAAAGAATGGTGGTTGTGTTGTGCTACAAAAAGGATCGTGAATGTAAAAGAGAAAAAAAGAGAATGATAAATAAAATAAGAAAAATCTAGAACTTGGGGCACTTAAAATGAAGGAATTTAATTGTTCGAATTGTGATTGATGATGAACTTTATGTGTGTAAATATTTTAGGGATCGAAAATCAGGATGGAATTGAAATGTTTCCAAAAAGGCTAGCTTGCCCAGACTTACGAGGTGAGTTGTCACATGTCCATGGTTAAGCATATGTGCTATTAATCGTGTGTCATTTATGTGTATGTTTGAGATATGTGTTGGTTTGTTGAACAATGTGAGATTTTGTACTATGGCTTGATAATATTGTTTGACGTGATTGGTTAATATTGAATGTATTCAAATGTTAATAGTAATTGGATATAAAGTTGGATAAATTATTGATTATGATGGAATGAAGATTTGAGGAATGTTGATGATTTGTATTATGTATTGTGAGTTACGTTCATGATGCGAATACGTTGCTTGGTTTATAGTTGGTATTATGGAATTGAATATTGAGATAATAGAATTGTGTTGATTTACATGAATTGAGTTATGAGTTGAGATTTATGGTTGGATATGTAATTTCATTTATTTGCATGATTGAAATACAAGTTGAGATTTCTGGATGAAAATGTGAGTTATGTTGATTGCATAAAATGAGAGATGTTTTTTATGTTTGTGGATGAACGTGAGAATGCATTTGTGAATTATGCAACTTGATGACTTGCATTTTGTGAGAATGAGTTTTATTTTCATTTAGCTTTTCATGTGCATTGTATGGAATGCAGTGAGGATGAATAAGAGGGGGGTTTTGCCCATTTAAGGATGAGGGTTCCTTAAAGAAAGGGGGATTGACCCAAACGAGAGCGAGAGCTCCTTGATAATGAAAAAAAAGGGATTGGCCCAATTAGTGTGCAATATTGAGTGTGCACATTAGCAAGCATGAAAACACGATTATGGTGATAAGCATGCATTCATATGTTTGTTGTGTTTTGGATAATAAGGTGCAAGATGTGATTTGCCAAATAAACATGCTTATATAGAGATTGTTGTATTAGTGGAGGCATTATGTGATTAATTTGACTTGTTTGAACATATTGGCTAATGTGTTTATGATTATATTAAACAACATGTTTTAGATTGTGAATGTTTTGTTTCATTGAAAATGGTAGTGTGCAGGTATACAAGAGGAAGTAATGATTAATGGAATGAATTTACAGTGGTAGTAGACCAAAACAACCCCATGCCGACTCAAACAGTTCCTGTATTAGGCCACTGTAACTTCAGTATGTCAGCACGACCCCTGTGGTCCTTCACACAGTCCCTATGCTGCAAAAATTATAATTTGTATGCTCTCACGGTCCCTGTGCAAACCGATACGGCCCGTGTCAAAACACTGTAACTTCTATTGTGTAATACTCATGTTATGGATTTGATAGTTTGTGATAAATTAAATATTTATGGATGTGAAATGATGTTTGAATAATGAATGGTTGTGAATCACAAAATATAAAATGTTGTGGATATGTGGATAATGTTGAGGACGAATGACATTGTGCGTGATTTATTTCTTTGATGATCTGAGAATAAGTGAATTGTGAATTGTGAGGCCATGTGATTGATTTGAGCTTTGTGTGATTGATAGGATGGATATCTTAATGCATGGATTAATGGTATAAATATGATAAAAAAAATAGGACGTATGATTGATGGAATAGAGAGTAAGTATAAATTTGATGCATAAAAATAATGGAATAGAGTTATGGAAAAATGATTAATTTACATGACACTTAGTGAATATACTATTGTATTAGGCTCGATTTGTTTTGGTGGTGGTGTGGGGGTATTCACTCATTGAGTTTTGATACTCATAGTTGTTTGTGTACAATTTTTTTATGTATGCAGGATTATAAGGATTTCCATGAGTGAGGTCAGTCGTGCATATTTGGAAAATTCGATTGTAACTTATAGGGTTTTACATAAATTATTTCCTTGATGCATTATATTTTGAAATCCTCAAGTATACATTTCATTGAGCATTAAGCTTTCATATTTAATTTAATATTACCTTCAACTGTTGTAGCAGTCACATACATAGGTGATTATGTATCAACAATGGTCTTGAACAAAAAAAATCTATACATGTTTTAGATTAATAAGAAATAATTAGAATTTAATTTTGAGTGTCACTTTTGGTGGTATTAGAGTGAGGTTTTAGATTCCTTTGGGATAATTGCATTGCTTCCATGTCATATGCATGTTTTGACTCTTAAAACAATGTTTTGATTTTAAAATCAAAAATGGATCAAAGAAGCCGCCGTGCACCCGACCTTGTGGAATCCTCATAACTAGTTTTTGTAAGGTATGATGACTCATGTGATCTAGTGGTTTACTTGTTGAAAGATAATTTAGAAGAAAAATATATAATTTAAGTGAATTAATGTGACATGTATATTTGATTTTGTTATTATGGTGGGAGTTCTATTATAATGCTTTATGATATTGTGAAGTGTGGATAAGTATAATATTATTCATATGAATAAAATGAACTGTAGGATGACTTGTATGATTTGAGTGTTATGATTTGTTATTATGCATGCATGTTGTGACTTGCAAATAAACTATGATGATTTAAATGGTTGAACCATAAGTTGTATATGTGAAAATAACAACGATGAGTAATTAACTTTCAATGTTTAAGTGATTAAATATGGGCTAAGCTGTGAAAGTGCTTGAGTTACATAATATAGAATGGATGTAACTAAATTTGTTGGATTATTGAGTTGGTTGTGTGTATGGAGGATGCATGATTCAAAGTTCAACCATTGGTTGAAATGTAAGAATACAATAATAGAAGTGTTAAATTTAAATTGTGGTATTTAATATTATGATTCTTAGAATAATGAATGATTGACTAATTCAAAGGATAGTATGCTAAGAAAAATTCTCTTATGAAATGAAATTATAGAGCAGAATTGATGTGCCAAGTTCTAGGTGTCCAATAAAATGATAACCTTGGTGAGGAAACTTTATGCTAAATAATGTTTAGTTACTTGTGGTTTGTGATGTGATGTCCTGGAAACGCTTGCGGTGACTATGGTTATAAAAACCATGAATTGTTGTATATGTTAATGCATGGAATGCTTAGGTAGAATGGTGTGTTTTTGAGGTGGCAGTACTTCGACACGGTACCCACGCTGTCCCACATGCCCCCCGTGCTGGCGCACTGTAACTTCCAGTACACCAGCACAGTCCACGTGTCGATTCATATGGACCCTTAATACAACATTGTATCTTCAGTAGGTCAACACGGTCATCGAGTTCCCTAACACGGCCCATGTTATCCTAAAAATCATGAATAATATGGTAAGGATAAAGAATAAATGTTAAAGTAAGCTAGTGGGAGATAGCTTCCATTCCAGAATATACCTAAGTTTTAAAAGACGAGTACCTATAGACTTACCTTGGTATGTCCTGTATTTGTATGGTTAATTTTATTCAACTAAATGTTTGTTAAATGGATTGTAAAAATATGATGTAAAGATATGGAAATTTGTGTATTGTGTTGGGTGGATACAAAGATGAAATTGTTTAATATTGGTGACTTTATTGGAAATTGTGTGGAGAAAGAGAGCAAAAACCAAGAAGATTAAGTGAACCAAGTAAGTAATTGAGGAAATGAGGAATTATAATTATTTATGCTGATTGCAAACGGGAATGAAGAGAGTTGAGATTCCTTAAAGTAAATAATACATGTCATTAAAGATTTGAAAGAGTAGAAAAACCAAACTTGCAGAAGTGATAATTGAACAAGACTTGAGATAGAAATGTGAGTGGGCAAGTGAATTGCAAGCATGATTTTGAGGACTTGAAGCATATGATCTATGAATAAACACTTAAGGATGGAGATTCAACAATGGTTGGTAGATTTAGAGATACGAAAATTGAACAAAGAGAGGAAGTTTGAGCATTCTTATTAAATTTTGATAGTAAATGTGAGTATACAAATAGTATACTATGCGAGTGTACGATGAAAAATACTTGATGGATAAGTGTTAGGAAGAATCTTGAGAGAGTGAAGAACCAAGGGTATCATAATTTGAATTAAAGTATTAGTACAAATGGGGAAAGACAAATAGTAGACATGATTGAGGACTATTAAAGATATGACTGTGGAATAGTGAGTGTAAGTGAAAATGGGAGAGAAATAAAGCGATATAAACTTTTAGGAGACAACTTTAGAACATATGTGAATGAAAATGAAAAGCTGAGATTTAAAAATTTTGAGGGTGATCATTTGGTTTTTCTATTGTTGTTCTTCTTTTATAGGTAATGTCGTAACTGTTGTTATTGTCATAACATTGATACTTGTGATTTTATGCGTGGAAACATTCCTTTTGGCTTCTAACACACCTTCCCTGACTAAGGTAGGTCCTCTCTTGCTAAAATGTTTTATATACTTTTCATTCTTTCGTGCGTAAATCACTTATTTCCTTTATTTGGCATTACACGATAGATGTAAGAAATAGAGCATAGAGATAATTATGAAAGTTGAATTAAAAGACCTTTGGGAGAAATGATAACTATAAATCCAATAGGGCAGGTATATTCAAATGTAGTAGCAATACTCTGAAGTTCTCTTGGTGGGTGAAGTTACATAGAAGAGAAGATTACAATATGGACAAGGGTACCAACATTGGGTTCTTAGGATCTTGAGAGGAGACAATCGACACATATACTTTCCTAGAACTCATGTTAGTTTAGCTATGATTGGTTGAGGTTAAATAATATAAGATTGAAAAATTAGAACACACATAGCAAACCCTAAAATCCCTCTCCTCTCTTTCCCTCTCCCAACTGGCCCTGTTCTTTTCTCTCGTCACACGCTCTCTCCCTCTCTCACCCAAAATTGTCGTCATCTCTCTCTCTGATTTTGTTCTCTCATCTCTTGCATGACCTCTATGTGCTACCGTCCCTCTTTCTCCCCACTTCACTGGACACCCTTCCTTTCTCTCTCCCCTTGGTCACCGCACACACCGTCACACACCTCTCTCCCTCTCGCGTGTCGCTCTCCCACTGTTGAGTTTTCTACATTTCTAACCAATTATGGTAGTAGAAAAATAAATTAATACACCTAGAATTTTCCCTTACTCCATTTTAAGTCTTTGTAACATTACGACTACCTTTGGTTCTAGTAGCTTACGATTGAAGTTATAATGGGCTTAACTACAGCGTAAATTCTTTATTTACAAGTTTTATTCTTACACCTCAGTAGGAATGAGCTCATTATAGCCTCATCTTAGCATTTTCTCAAACATAAGTGAAAATTTAAGGTATTAACTCATATGAGTAGGTTTTCCTGCTCCGCATGCTAAACTATATGCAATAATTTTATGTGTATCACTAGATGTCCAATCCATATGCCACACCTTGCAAGATTTGAACATTAATCCACTATTAAAACTTTCATGGTCTTTTGAACTCAAAAGTTCACCATTTTCTTATTCTATTAAGTCCTCTTTAACTTAATTTGATGCTTGATTTCACCTTACTAGCATATAGCAATATTCATGATGATTATCACCTTAGATGGTCACTTATCTTGAGGTAGTTAGTTTAGAAACTAATCACAATAACATTCGTCATGCACAATTCTTATATGATAGTTTTTCACTACTCATATTAGAACTGAACTCCTATTACTTAGCCCTTTAGCTAAAGTAAGAATTCACATAAGGATATAGTCACCACTTAGGTTTCATGACCTATGCTATGTTTGGATGTAGTTACTGCAAAAGTTATACATCACATGCCCATCAATTATTTGTGTTCTTACTTGTTTATGGATCCTTTGAACACAATTTAGTGTCTGACAAGTATCTTACATACTACTTTATCTAATCTTATCTTACATACTACTTTATCTAATCTTACTTATGGATAATTAGTAGTGACAACCAACTAATAATCACTAGGAAGAGTAGTGTTTCGACATTGTATGAGAAAATCATAAACTTGTATATGAAAAATCACTCACTTGTACACAATAAGAATTATTTTATACATTTGTTTGTGTGTTTGAACTACAATTCAACATAGAGTATATTACCCAAACAATTCTTATGTTTCCCGAATATGAATACTAGCTCTACTTACGAAGCTATTCTTAAAATTAAACTGCCTATGCTTTGGCTTTGCCAAAATTATTCTAGGTATATTAATGTTACTCTCACAAATTGGAACAACAATTCTTTAGAATTATCCTGGAAATCTTATTTCTAAGATTTACCATATAAGCACGTTAATTGCATCAATTCTAGTTAAGCGTATATCTTTTTACACCTAAAAAACTGACTATTTACCTCTTTGGTGTTTATCGTATTATCACAAAAAATTTAAATATAAAAATAACTCCAATACTCTCATAGTTGTATGGTATTATCATAAAAAATCTGAATATACCAACAAGCTTCAAAACTCATAAGGTTGTATGGTATTATCATAACCAACTAAATATACCAACCAACTCCAAAGCTCTCAAAGTTTAAACAACTATATGTTTACTACATTGTGCAACGAACCTATATGTTATTAGCCACGTAAAATTTTTTGCTAGGACCTCCCTCAAAGATCAAAGAGTCTTTCCTTACTAAGACCTTCCACTAAGATCAAAGAGTCTTTTCTAACATTTAAAATCAGTCCCTTTTGGCTAAAATTTTTTGAGATAATTTTTTTTAACAAGTGAGAAAATTTTGGTTTGCCCATCTCACATGTTACACCAAGAAATTATCAAACCATATTAATGTTTGCCTAGTTTTTATTGTATCCACTCGTTCCCAATAATGCCATACCTTTTGGGTATATAAAACCAGTGTTTCACACATAGTGGCACTTAGTTTGATCCTTCACATTATGTCATTTATAATTTCCATTACTATGGGTAAGCCAACCAAAACACAACATTTGATTTTACATAAAGAGATGTCATTCACAATGTTATTTCCTTATTCAAATGATCAACATTGGGAAATCATCGACTAGTGTGGTTCACAAAAGGTTCATGAATGATTCATCCTTTAAAATGGTTTTGTGACTTTATTTTGAACTCCCACTAGGATAAAGTTTCAAAATTCTTTGTAGAATTATGAATTTTTCAAAACGCCCACATGGTTTAAGAACTCCCACTGCCATTTACACTTACCATTGTATGTCTTGCATCTGTATGGTTAATTCATACTTAGATATGATGCAAATGAGTTAAGATGGTAGTAAAAATATGTCTTAAATGACTGGATTGCTATGTGTATTAGCTTTGGTGTTATTGATGACATGAAAATATGCTATGTACTATGTGGAGTTGATTGGTATATGTTATTTCATGTACATACTCATATGTACTATGTTCTTATGAACATATAAAGTTTGGCTTATGATTCTTTATTTGGAAAGTTTATATGAGTATGAATGAAAATGGATATGGTATGATTATGATCTTACTTTGATGTTCATAATTGTTGTGTGCTTATAAACATAGAAAGAAATATGAAAGCATGAGATTGATTGCTTTGATGAGTATGTTATCATTTAAGTTATAATCATACATATGATTGATTTGATATTGGCCGTATGAATGAATTTGGTTCATTCATGTGTGGCATTAGCATTGTGTGACATGAGCTGTGTGCTATCCGGATAAGTTGTGTGTTATCCTTACGAGCTGTATGCGATCTTTATGAGCTATGTGCTCTTCTTAAAAGTTATGTACAATCCTAAGTTGTGTGCTAAGGAAAATTTCAAAGAAAAAGAGGAAAACCTCAGGGCATTTTATATGTGATTGCATTGGCATTGAATTTTCATTCCATATTGCATTCATATGAGTTTGATGCTATGGAATAAGGTATCTATTGAGTGGATAGATGTTCTTTAATAATGATATTACTGTTCTTTCTGTTTTGATAATGTTATTATTGATATGAGTATGGGTGCTTAAGGGAACATATGTGTGTCATGTGTTGATAAATTCAACAAGCATGTTTTAAGTGGTATTGTATAGTTATTAAAGTGTAAACACTGTAGAAATGGTATTGTTAATGTTCTGGTTGAGTACTAATTAAGGAGAACATGTTAGCTACTATGATGCTTAGTAATTATAAATGAATTGTGCAAAACAAAAGACCAACACGACCCATGTGCTGACCAGCACGACATCGTTCCAGGGTCTATTTTTGTAGCACGGGTTGTACTTGAACTGTTTTGGGAGAGTGATGAGCATGACCCTCGTGCTCAACAAGGCATGACCGTGCCTCCTGGAAACCTTATTATGAATTAAGAATACAATTGTGAATGGATTAATTAGGGCCTTCTTCCTAATGCATAACTTACCTAAATTTTAAAAATAAATGATTACTTATGCATTAACTACTTTGGTAAGTGTAGTTAAAGCACTTATTGAGTATGAAAATGTTCAGGTGTATTTGTGTGATTTGTGATGTTGTGCAAATCGTAGGTAGCTTCCAGACTCTACTACTAAGGTGGACTATTTTCCAGAGTGAAACGAGATCCGAGGTTCAGTCTTGGCTTTGAGATTTTATGATTTTGGACTTTTGAGTTTTGTACACAGTTTGTGCATGATCTTACATGCATCATAGTTTGTTTTCAAACTATTTATAGCGTCCCCATATTTACTTTCAATATTACATAAAGTGATGGGCTGTGTTTTATAAAATGCATGTATTATATTTTATCTTTGCTTCTTATTTGATTGATTTTATAAATTATATGAAAATAAGGGTTTGGAAAATGAGTCTTGTATTTAGTGGTATCAGACCAGGGATTAGATTCCCTGTGGGCTGTGCCAAGAAAACTATTTTCATATGCATCATGTTCTGCAGAGCTAAAAGATTTGAACTTATTATTTTTATAACAGATGGAGCCTAGAGATAATGTATCGCATGACACCATTGAGTTCAAAGAGTCGGTGCCAGAGTAGGGATCTAGTTCAACACCTAATGAGCAGCCTGTACAACAACCAAATATACCTAACATACCCCCATATGATCCAGCATGTGCTCTATTCTGGGAGATGGTGCAGAAGATGATGAGAAGCCAGGGAGCTTTAAGAAGTCAGTAGGTTATGAATATTGATAAAAACTTCTGGGAAGTAAAAAAGCAGGGGCTAAAGATATTTGAGGGAATGAATGATCTTGCAGTAGCAGAGGACTGGCTCAAACATACCGAGTGTATTCTTACTCGTATGAGGTGTACAAATGAATAGAAATTGAGATATACTACCTCTCTGCCTATAAAAGATGTCTGAAACTGGTGGAAGTCTGTTCTGAATAGTCAGAATGATCCATTCACATTGACTTGGGATGACTTTTTGAAAAGTTCGCTGATAAGTACGCTCTTTCATTGTATTAAACGAAGAAGAAGATAGAATTTCTTAAGTTGAAGCAGAAAGAGAAGACAACGACTGAGTATGAAGCTAAGTTTATCAGATTGTCTCAATATGCACCAGAAGATGTTGATACGGATCAAAAAAGGAGAGATAGGTTTGAGCGGGAACTGAGGTTCAACATTTGTACCATAATTGCAATAAAATTACCCACTTATGAGAGTTTACTTGAGATTGCCATCAGGGCAGAAGAGTTGCTAGACGAGGAGGGAAAGCGAGAGGGAAACAGACACAAAGTTTTTGGTAGCTCTAGTTTAGCTAGGGTACGTAAGAAGACAAATTCTAGACCATCTTGTGGCATAAGCAGGAGCGGTAGTAGACATTCCAGGGGAAGCACAGGAGGTAGGAGGTGTTATTCCACTAGGCCTCCTATTTCTCAAGGTCGAAATACAGGTACTTAAACTGGCAGAGACACTCGTCTTTTTTATACTTATTGTTAGGAGAACATTTCAGCAGAGACTGTCTAGAGAGGAGAGAGCCTCAAAGAGGAGGTTTCTCCGGACAGAGTAGTGTATGGGACAATAAGATTACTACATCTACTAGAGGTAGTCGAGGTAAAGGTGGACGAGGTACAAGGTCTACTTCTAGGGGAGGAGAAGCCTCTAGAGGTGGAGCAGGTGGATCAGCCGCACAGTCAGGGGCAGCACCAGAGGCTAGAGTTTTTGCGATGACCAGAGACGAGACAGTAGAGAATCTGGATATGATCACTGGTACCATTTTTATATTTGCGTATGATACTTTAGTATTGATTGACTCGGGTTCTACTTTTTCATTTGTAAGTGAGTTTGTGGTAGAGCAATATACAGTCATTGTTTCTATACCAGCAGGAGGAACGGTGCTAGTGAGACATATATTCAGGCATTACAAGCTGAAAATCGGTGAGTTGACATATTTGGCTTATTTGATAGTTTTGAGGATGGCTGATTTTGGGATCATTCTAGGAATGGATTGGCTATCCAAAAATAAAGCATGGTAGATTGCTATACAAAAGAAGTTGTGGTTGAGGTCGAGGATGAGAGAAGGTGTAACGCCCTAAAATTTTGTATTTAATTAAAATACTAAATAAAATACACAGAAAATAAGAGAAATTTTTTTGCAAATTATTTAAGTAAATAATTGGAGGAAATAGTCGAGAATTTTGATAAGGGGAGATTAAGGAAAATTTAAAAGGATTATAAATTTTGAGAATTTCAAAATTCAGAATTAATGCAGGTCGAGTTAAAAATAGATTACGAAGCAAAGTGGACCCAAGCCAACTAAATAACCTTAAAAATTAAAC
>CANYCX011644056.1:0-13565 GCA_948193385.1 Breynia disticha f. nivosa | reverse complement strand
TTACATTATGAACATCTAACAAAATAATAATATTGCTAATAAAATTTAAATTTTATTATAAAATATCATGAGTATATATATTTAACATTTAACAATTACTACATAAAAAAATATATTATTATTATCTAAGCATTATCTTTTGAAATTAATTTATTCAAACATTTATAATTAAATTATTAAATATATATTTTATAATTAATTGACACGTGTTATTTAATGAAAATGTCAAATGTCAACTTTTTAAAGCCTCCTTTAGCTTTAGTATAATAGATAGGCTCTCTATTCATTTTCATTAAAATAAAGAGGTAAATAAAGAGTGTATTGGAGCAAAAAATTTAATTAAATTATCTATAAATAGCTAATACAATCCTTTTAAAGAAACTATTGGAGATACTCTTAATTCAATGGATGAGACCGCAAATATAGCAGGACAAAGTTGAAAATCGATCTAAAGGCAGTGATCGCCAACATAAATGTATATTTGAAAGAAAAATGGAGATTATAATGTTTGAAACCTTTCGTCCAAAATCAATGATGTAAATGAATTAAGTTGTTCGCGAGTTGTTCATGCTCGAGTTCGATAAAAATTCGTTTGAGTTCGGTTCATTTACAATTGAGTATGTTTGTTAATAAAATGTTATGCACAAATGATTAAATGAATCGAATTTGAATGGAAAAGTACTCGGCTCAAAAACTAGCAGACATGCTCATTTAGCGTTCTTGAATAAAGTTGATTACATATTTAATTTATTTATATTAATATATAGCTTTATATTTTCTTTGAATTTCAAATATGTATATAATTTATTTAAAAAAGAATTATTATCAAAACAAAATTATATTTTAACAAAATATATAATACATTATGATCAGTGGCGGAGCCAGAAAATTTTTACAGTAGATGCACTAAATTTTTGATAAAGTGACAAAGTTGTTTGAGATTTGATGGGTTTCACAAAATGACTTCGGATCTGTAAGACTAAAATGAAGCGGTTTTGGTTCTTTTAGTTAAATCCACTTTATTTTTTTTGTTAAGTAGCATACAATAATTCTATTCATTAACAAATCACATCGTTTATTCATGATAAAATTAAATGGAATTTCATGCATACATATTGAACAAAATATTAAAAAAAAGATAAATCGTAGTAAAAATTTATATTTATTATTAATTATTGCCACAAATAAGTTATAACTAAACACTCATAATCAAATATCATAACTTGTATGGAGCAATTTTTAATATAAATTTAAAAAATAATATATTTACTTTAAATTAATTTGTATTCATTTTTGTGAAATATTATTTGAAATAAGTAAATTTATATACCTCACTTGACTATGTAACATATCTATACTCACAAATAAGATAAGTATGATTTAATTATATATATTATATTATAGTTAGAGAAATAGAATAATGGTACTCAATTAAAATACCTTTCAATTAATTAATTGAAGAAAACATGCAAAAGTAATGACATTTGCATTTTTATTTGTACCCCTTCTGAAAAATTATCGATTTAGTCCTTCTTTTAGGCCAATCAGAAGCCAAGTTTGAGAAATAACTGAAACACAAAAGTTGGTTTCGTTCAAATATGTCCTCGTTTATTTCTTCTTCAATCTCCAGAGCAACTCTCCTGTCTTCTTTTCTGGTGCTTCACCTCTCATCACCCGTTAAAAATTTTTAAAAACCTCCTCACTAGCGTCCCCATGGCTCCGCCACTGATTATGATAAACTATAATATATTAATTAAAAATAATAATTTTATTATATAAAAAATAAAAAATATCAATAAATATATTATTTTTAATTTTACATCAAATAAAATTTTGTTTTAATTTTTGTTAATCAAATTTTGAAAAGTTCACAGACATGCTCGTTATCTCGCGAATTTTAAACAAGTCTATTCGTAAACAAATTTTAAACTCATTACAAAACTCGTTCGATCTCGAACTGTGAAATTTTAAACGAACTGAACTTAAATATTTTAAAACTCGACTCAGTTCGAATCAACTCGATTACAACCCTATCTACCATAACTCGATTACAACCCTCTCCACCAAATTGGCAAATTCTTGTTTTTATAAATATTTTTTCTGCGAATTTTTTTTTTCTTTTCCTTTATGGAATGAAGCATACTTTTAAATAACATGTCGATATTTATTAAAAGAAGATTCTCTTTCCAAATATAAGTATTCCTTTAATTTAAGAGGATTTTCTTTCCTAATATTATCAAGTTACACTTTTTTAAAATTTTTTCTTTTTCTAATAAGGGGATAAAGTGTAAATTAGCATGTCTAAAAATTTCCTAACGAGAAATGACAAGAGAAAGGAAAAGAAAAATATTTTAATTCCTAATTTAGTAATTAAAGAAATTGGGTCGGTTCCTCGTATACTATGGTGTCAAAATGTTATATGCTCAAAATATATAATGCTGTCAACTCCATGCAATGAGGATATATGCTTTTTATTTTCCTGTATGAATAAATAATTTGAGAAAAAAAAAATAAAAACTATAGGCTATCGTAAATTAATTTGAAAGATTATTAATTTTCCATTTCATGTCATGATATCATTTCATAATTGTTATCTGTAAAAGCATTGCAGTCTGTATATTTTAGAGTGGTTACTCAGAGAATTTCTATCTGAAACATTCCGATCCATTAATACGACAAGATATTCCAATATAATGTTGTTGGATTTTGAAGAAAGTGTGGTTTTGTAATTGTAAGTAACATATCATGCCGAATTTTTTATATTTACTGTTGATAAGAAAAATATCTCATCTTAATTTGTTGTTATTTATAAAATATAGCGATTATTATGAGAATATTTTAAGAAAAATTGTATGAAAATTAATATTTTAAAATATTTAAATTGTTATTTGGGGATAATTTTTTTAAAACTGAGGAAGTAGTTGTTGGAGCAATGATTGAGAAATTAGTGGGGAATGAGAAATGTGGAAAAGTGAGAGGCATATTATTCTGAGGGAGGGAAGAGAATAACATTAAGTAATGTGAAACGCATTAATGAGATTGTATTATAGAATTCGATGAATTTAAATGTATGGGAAATGCTTCAACTACGTTGATGTGATTAACTCCAAATATTTGGTTAAATGTATCCCAAACTACTTTGCTCTTACTGGGACCGATTGTATTTAATCAACACTTTTATTTATTTACAAGACTCAAATATTCCTAAACTGATTCCAATTAGGATGGACAAAAATAATTAATATATATATATATATATGCACATATTAATGTAAGGCTTTACTCAAAGTTTTTATAGTGTTGGATACTGCATTTCAAAAATAACTTCACCATTAGATCAATCAGATACGAATCATGGAAATTATTGTTTGAATAATAACATTGAAATTAACATTTGGTAGAAAACATTTGGAAATTAACACAAACAACAAGAAATCGGAGGAAAAACATTACAAGTTTTGCGTCGAACAGTCGACGTATGACAAGTCGATGCAAAAGGTATTTACGTCACATTTCGACGTAAATTTACTTCGAATTTCGACATAAAAAAGACTACGTCGAAATTAGACGTCAAGCTTTGCCGAAATGGTGACCAGAGTAAAACGTCGAGTTTCGACGTAAAGCATAACATCGAGTTTCGATGTAAAATGATTATGACCGGCAAGTTCAACGTCCGACCGGTGAAGAATGTTACGTCGACATTCGACGTTATAATTAGCGTCGACATTCAACGCTATGTTTGTTAAGTTTTACCTCCAATGTCGACGTTAAGTATAACGTCGAATTTCGACGCAATATCGTATATAGATAAAAAAATTATTTCCATTATTTTCATTATAAAAAATTTTAAAAAAATGCATTTACAAATTATATTAAATGAAATTGGTAGAATAAAGCGCGAATTTAGGAGGGAAATTGAAGAGAGAAGGAAAATTGGTAGAATTTGGAGCGAATTTGGCGTCAACTTTCGACATAATATTACATCGAAGTTCGTTGTAATTTTACGTCGAATTTCAACGTAATATAACACACACAGAGTAGCCCAGTTTTCTTCCTTCTTCATATTTTTTTAATCACTCCCAAACGAAAAAACCTCATTCATATAATAACCAAAGTTGACCAAAAAAAGTTAAATTAAATTTTAGAAGTTATAAAAAAGTAACTATTATTTGAAATTTCATGAAATAAATTTATAATGCAAGTTTTGTTAATAAAATAAATACAGAAAATAATACTACGAAAGCGACTCATCTCACTATCATTGGCCTGAGCAGCCAGTTTAGCTCCTGACGATGATGGCACACTCGTCCAATACATCTGCATTCACTCGGAGACTCATGCATGCCAAACATTCATCTCCAACTGCATATGCTGCAATTGCTGTTGAAATTGCTCCTGAAGCAGCTGTCGCTGCTGAAATCTCTGCTTCAACTCATGAAAACGTGCCTCAAAAGCAGCATTCATCTTAGTCGTGCTTAAATTGTGAGGCTCGTATGCATAATATGCACGTGCATATATGCCAAAACAGAACCGTCTGGTCTAACACCTCCAACTGTCTGTAGAAATGAAGCTAGTCGATCCTCCTAAGTAGACTGTGAATCAGGAGTAGGCAGACGCTGACTCAAAATCTCCTGATACTGTGTCTGCAAAGTACATTTAAATCATAATACAATAAAAGTACACAAAATCACATAAATAGCAATGTAAGTGAAATAATTTGAATGTTTGTATTTATACATACATGTATCTGCTCAAAACGTTGGTCGACGAAGTTGATACCATCATGTCGACCGTATGCAAATGTATGTGCAACTCGTTAGGGTTAACTTCTCGTCCAAGTCGTCATTCCTACATAGACAATATTAATTAAATAATTGAAAAGTAAATATTTCAAGTATTTTAATTGAATTTTAAAAAAATATTCAATTACAATCGTGCGGAGATGTTGCATGTGTGACATCGTCCCTCCTGTATGTGACGATGGATTGGCGTGCTTATTCTGACGATTGATCTCTGAACGACGCCTTTCCTCTGGGGTGTCACCCACATTTTGTACATTCTTTTGTAACTAACCGTGCACAAATTCTCATGCCAAACAAAATTGCTCTGCAATTTTGAAATAAGTTATTAGAACAATAAATGAATGAGAAATTTATGAATAAAAACAACAAATTGTGAATTAGTTATACCTTCCATTCTAGATACCAATCCCCCTTTATAAGAGCAGGAATTTCCGACCATTTGCCTGTGCCCACTAGCGACCATTCTTCAGAAAAATCTATCGAGATGCAAAATTCTACAAGTTGTTCGACCCCAGCAATGAACTCATAGTTAAACAACCCATCAATTAAGTAGATATACATCCATTCCCTCGTGTTTTTAACAATAATGTTTGTGTCAAACCTAAAAAAATTTAACAAAATATTACCGATAAAGTTAAATAAATTAAACTATATTTCACATAAACACATAATAATTAGTCTATATATCAATAAATAATTATTAAAATAAAAATTAAATTATAAAAATACGCTTAAATATACCAACTTACATAAATACTTCCGTTCTTCATCTCGCGAATATCACTGTTACGACATCCTATACAACACACAAATTATTATTTTTTTTGTCATATTTATGTAAAAATTCCTCAATCTAAAAAGGTGTTAATTACTGCACGTCAAAAGCCATGAACGGACTCTCATGTTAATAATATTATAAATCATTAAATAAAAATATAAAATAAATATTAAATTGAATATTAAAATATAATATAATATATAAAATCCGAAATCGTACAATGTACATACAAATAATAAACGTATGTGTATACGACTATCCTACGATGGGGAAGGACGTGACGGTGGTCGGTGAAATGAGCCATCGACATCAATGTGCGAGCGTGATGTAATAATCCGTACATAGCCCTACAAAATAATAATACAAGTTGTGCCTACATAAGTCCTATATAATAAAAATACAAGTTGCACGTAAATAATTCACAATTCATTAAAATTATCTAATTAGCTAAAAACTATCTAATTCACTAAAAATTATTTAACACACAACAACAACAATTAAATAATTACACAACAACTATAATAATAATGATAGATATATATAGTAAGAAAAACTTACTTTAGCTATATGATGTCCAAAACCAGAGAAATCTACTAAGTTTGAAGTGAATATAAGGTGAAAAATGAGGAAGAAAGAGAAAACAATGCTGAAATATAGGTTGAAAATTAGAATCTAGGTAGACACTAAATATAGAGTTCACGTGAACATTAATGACAAGATTAGCGTCCAAGTTGACATTAATTGGGGTTGCATCTCATGTCCACGTGGACACATTTGGCTGACAATTTTCTCATGTCCACGTGGACACATTTGGCCGGGAATTTTTTCAACTTGGCATCCATGCGGACGTTGACTATATTTTATTTTTTCTTCATTTTTCTAACTTTGTTAATTTTTTAATTTTGTTTTAATTTTTTAGATGACATTTTAAATGACATCTTGTTCGAACGTTTCATAGAGTCCAACTTTTTAGAGTCCAAGTGGACTCTGAATTTAGAATCCACTTGGACTCCAAAATTTAGAGTTTACGTGAACTCTAAAATTTAGCTTTCACGTGGACTCTAAATGATCCAGCCAAAATTTTCCACCATACTATTTATTATCCCGCCCATTTAGCATCTACGTAGATGCTAAATTTAGAGTCCAAATAGACTCTAAATTTATGGAGTCCATGTGAACTCTAAATTCAGAGTCAACTTGGACTCTAAATGATCCTGCCAAAATTTTATGTCATACTATTCATCATCCAGCCCATTTATAGTCCACGTGGACACTAAATTTAGAGTCCATATGGACTCTAAATTTTTAGTGTCCACGTGGATTCTAAATTTAAAGTCCACGTGGACGCTAAAATTTTAGCGTCCACGTAGACTCTAAATAGAACATCCAAAACTTATTAACCATTTAATCACATTATTACTGTTCACTGGATAATAATTCGGTGAATTATTAAAAAATTTTTTGTATAATAATACTTTATCTGAAAATCATACATCATATTTGTATATATAAGTATACACCTCGCCCTGTAGCTCGGTCTAGACTATAGATAATGTTACGTCCCATGGGCATGACCCCGCATTATACTTCCACTTTCCTATTCTTCTACAATACAATACTCATATTTTCAGGCAGGGCTTGCTGCATCTCTTGTATCCCTATATATTAACCTATTGTTTACCTAGAATAAATCACATTCCAATATAACAATCAAATCATAACTTCTTCCAATCATATCATCATAACACACAATATCATTCAAATGTCTATATGTACATGTCTATATAAATATATAAAAATCTAGCTATAGAGAGAGGAAGTGCTGAGGAGCGATAGCTGACCCCTTTATTGGCTTATCTTTAATAAACCTTTCTTTATAACTAGTTCTTGACAACAACATATACAATCGCAGTTGGTGAGTTGCAGGCTCAGTGAGTAATTATCTATGATTAATTATCATTTTATAATAATATCAACACTGTGAATTGAAGTATATGTTAATACACTTATTCTTTATTCAATTCTGACTGCTATATTTGTATTATGTATTCTTTTCTTATTCCTGTATCAGATAACCTGATTAATTTTCTTGTAAATCATTTTCATCGGTTTCATAATTATTGTGATCATAAACTGTAATCGTATTTGTAAATTGGAATCGTTCATATATATATATATATATATATATATATATATATATAGCATGCAATGTATAGCGATTAATAACATATCTCTGTGTATACTTCCTCTTCGATAATATACTTCCTCTCTAGTAATATACTTCGTCTTCAATATGATAGATCATATAATCACCAATCAGTTACCACGATATCTATCACCACCGCATCAATCATCACCAATATCATATATTAATATCATGCATATAATCGATAACAATCGCTCGTATGTCTATACGAATTCGTATGCACAATCATTCACGTACCTGTTCGCATTTCGTTTCATATATCATATGCAAGTTTTTCTTTCAATTTCTATACTTTTTACCTGTTCTTATTTCATTTCATTTCATATTCCATCGTTTCATATTTCTGTGAGATTTTTCAATCACATACCTTATAAAATTAGGGTTCACTCGGTTGGGGGAGAATAAGCTCAGGAAGTGCAACTTCCCGGGAAGTAAGAAAAGTGAAATTATTTGGTTCAAAAAAAGGATATACTTCTTGGGAAGTAGAGCTCTCAACTTCCCGAGTACAAGGGAAGTTAATTCCCTAGCTAAACCCAGGGAAGTACAACTTCTTTAGGGAATTTAATTTTTGATTCCAAAATTATCCTTGTTTTCTTCAAATAAATTCAATTTTATCAAATAATATATATATATATATATATATATATATATATGATAAAATTTTTATTATTTTTTCTCTAACATTTTTTTCTACCTATAGAAGATTTATAAAAAACAACACAAAAAAATTCAATAAGATATCATTTTTTGTTGGTTTAATTATAAATGTTTCATATTAATGAAAAAAAAAAAATTACATCTCAAATTTTTTTTAATAATTGTTAAATGTTGTATTTTTTTACTGCAACTAATCTAACATCTTGTTTACATCTCAAATACATAATTCAGATTTTTTTCAACAAAAGTATACTTGTTTTTTAGGGGTAAGATTTTCTTTGTTTACATAATTATTTATTAAAAAGTATTTTTTACAAAATAAAATAATTATACTTGTAGGGAACTTTAGAATGAAACAAGCAATACTTTATTATAATTTCTGGGAAGTGTATTTCCTGGGAAGTACACTTCCCAGGAAGTTCATTAAAATGAACCAAGTGAGCCCTTATATATGAAACTATTAACCGTATTTTCTGGGTATACGATTATGTTCCTAGATAAATAATTCTGTAGGAAGTCATGAAAGATCATATTCTTCATTAGCATATTTTATCATTTCATGTTTCCTTTTTAAATGCATATTCTATTTTCTTTCAGACGAATGTCTATGATATATTATTTCAAATTTTCCCTGAATGTTTATATGTATCTGTTTACGATTTTATAATTCTTAATATGACTTATTTTCATATTTTTCATAACCATATTTTCTTTTTATCTTAACGGAAATTTCACCTATGACTATACTATTTCTATCACAACATTTAAATCGTCCATATTCATGTGCTTCCAGTTTTCATATGCAATTAAATTTATATTTTGGTGATATACATGCATGTTTCATTCAAACTCAAATCATAAATCAATCGTCAAACAAAACACTTCGACTATCGGCCTCATGACATATGTGTAACCCATGCACACCACATCAACAATTCCCACACTCTAGCAATTCTAACAGTTCATAAAAATTCATATCCACTAAATTTTATACGCAATCATCATAATATATGCTTTTAATTATCTTTCCTTTAAGTGATAACACAGATAACCATATTTAAAAGTGATTCTTGATTACTCACCTATATTTCTGTATTTTTTGGAGCTCCCCTAGACTCCGTTTCTGGTGCTGTTAACTCAATCGACTTCCGATATAACTATATACATAATTCTCCATAAAAATCAATCCAATAATATATTAATAATTAAAATCCTATATTATTTTCTTACCGTTTTACTTGTAATTCCTTGTATCGACTATACCAATCGATACCCTACTTGATCATGCAATTGCTTACGTGTTCTCTGCTCAATTTCTGACCTAAAATCCTCAAAATCTGTCTTTTTCTCTCTTAAAAATTCCATGTTCTCTTCTCTCTCTATTCTCTCTCGCCTCTGTTCTCTCTCTTTTCTACCTCAATTTACTTGGTTCTACTTAATATTGCATCCAACATCCTTTTATATTAATCAAAATACACCTCATGCTTCAATTTCCAACTTTTGCATATTTGTGCCACTTCTTTTTACAAAGTATAAGTTGTGGACATACACTGCACGTGGTCATTATTGTAGTACATATTGTGTACATCCACAACGTGTAGTATGATAACAGCTACATGTTGTAGTCATGACAATGTGCATTTTCTTTTTCCACCCCCTGTACTTTTAATTTTCTACAGCCTTTCACCTTTTATGTTTACTTAAAATCAATCTTATATCAACTCATATTTAACCACTCATTTTTCTTAATGTATTAACTAAATTATCAATTTCATTAATCATTTTAATTATTTTGTTGATTTTAGGGTTTAAGGACAAGAATGTTACACTAAATGTATGCATTTAGCGTCCAAATTTATTTGAACAATAAAGTTTGGACTTTAAATGCGCATAATGTTATAAACTAATCCTTACCTGAAACCAAAACCAAATTCGTGAGTAGCTAACTCAGTGAAGAGGCTGGGGGATATTCAATAAGATGAAGAAAATGATGAAGAGATAGCACTCTATTCAAAAAAAGTTGAGGAAATTCAAAAACTGATGAACTAAAGAAGAAATGAGCTAAGGAGAGCTTATCAAATCAGATGTGACAACAATGAGAAGAGGAATGGAGGTAAAGAACAAAGAAACACATCTAATGATGAGGGGTGCTTCAAATGTGGTAGAAAGGGAAACTTTGCATAAGAATGCAAGAATTGAAATTCTTCTAGACCTAAAAGCTCAAATGATAAAGGATACAAAGCAAAGAAGAATAAATCTATTATTACTAGTTGGAGTGATGATGAAAGAGAACAACAAGAGTATAGAGAAAGTAACTTGGCTCTTATGTTACAATCCTCTCACTCTAGTGATGATAAGACTAAGGTATGTTAATTCTAGTGATGAAAAGATGGAAGATGAGGTAAATAGAATAACACATAGTTTACACAAATTGCATGGCAAACCATATGATACAATTTTGGTTAAACCATGTGTTTAAGTAAATGACATGAGTCTGTTAATTTGTGACATAAGTGTGTTGAATGAAATAAGAGATTAACGATAAAATAGTAAACAAAAAATAATGTCCTTATAAAAAAGTCCTTTATTTTCACGATTCTTCATTCTTCCAAATCCTAAACACCAAACCAAATCCTCTCAACTTCAAGAAACATTCTTAGAGAAATCCTAAGTAATAATTAAAGGTCTTTCCATTAATTTCAATCAAGAACTAGACCAAAATAAAAGAGTTAACAAGGTAATCCTTTTAATTCTGAAATTCCGACTTTAATACTCTAGAAGTTTTGATTTTTCTAAAATAGGTCCCAAATGATTCATCCTTTAAAATTTTTAAATCAAATGTTGTTTTGTTATTGAATTTATAACAATAGTCCCAAATATAGCTCAAACTTTAAAACAAAACAACAATTTTCAAGATTTCATTCCTTATTTTTCAGACAAAACTAAGCGGCCTAGTGCCTCCCTCTATTCTTTAGTCAAAATTGAAAAATCCATTTGCAATAAGGCGGTTTCCTATTTGGATTTTCTGCTGGGTTTGGTTGATGCTCGTTTTAGACTAAAAACTCACTCGTTTTTATTTTGCGTGTTATCATGTTGGGCTCTTCCAAACTTCGTAAGGGCAGCGGATTGGAGGGCAGCATGAGAGATTAATTGGTTCATAATAAGTGGTGTGGATAGTGGGTTTATGAAAAATTGTAAATTTTGTTATAATGGATTGAATTATAAGATGTAATTGATTAAGGGTTGGTTTAGAGGGAATTAAATTGTGAGAATTGGGAATTTAATTGTTTGGGAATAATATAAATTAATAGGGGTCTATTGTCCTATTTCATTTAAGGGGATTGTCGTGGTGGAATTTAAATTTTGATAAGATTTACCTAAATTGTTATGATACATTGGGCCAAATTAAAATCATTATTAATTTTTAAAAAGGGGAATGAAATTTGACGTATTTTACAATGTTAATGGTGATTTTTATTACGTTAATTGTTATGAGTGTAATTCAATAGAATCGAGTTATGGATAGGGTTTATGATATACATATGTAAATTGATAAAAGGAAATAAAACATGGGATGAGAGGGCTAAGGAATATGAATTATATTAATACAAAAGAATTTAACTATTCGAATGACGATTTATGATAAATATTGTGTTTGTAAATATTTAGGGATCAAGATTCGGAACAAAAATTGAAATGTCGCTAGGAAGGTGATTTTGGCTGGACTTTCGAGGTTAGTGTGTATCCAACACTTACTTACCTTTTGTCACCTATTCATAGTTAATTATATAAGATGATAATTGCGTGATATGTTTGTATATGTGGTTGTGGTATATGATGTTTGCATAATAAATTTTGCGATGGGGCTTGATATTATATGGTTGATTGTTCATGTGTGGTGAATTATGTCAATTGCATAAGTGAGATGTGATTTAGAAAATGTGGATTATGTGATTAATGTAAGCTTGCATGAATTAAAAAATAAGTTGGGATGTGTGAATATAATTGTGAATTATGCAGATGAGAATTGCGATAGGATCTGTATGATTAATATATTTGATTAAATGCGTGATAATTGGAATTTTGAGGAAATGTGATTTGTATTGTGATTGGCATAATTTAAGCTTGAATAAATTGTATGAACGTATGGTTATATGGCATGTGAGTTTTTTGTTGAATGAAATATGCAAGATGAATATTTTTGAATGATAAGTTATGTGATTTGGTTGTGGTGATGATTGAGATTATAGATATCATGTTGATATTTACACATAAGATGTGGGTTGTGAATATATGTTGTATTGAAAATAGATATTGTATGGAGAATAAGTGTGATTTTTGTGAATGAGAGTGCATGAATGATTTCATTCCATTTCATTGCATTATGCATGCATGACTGTAGGAAAGAAAAGGGGGCATTGACCTGAGAACATGAACGAGACCTCAATGGGTGTATTTATAATGGGAGCAAGAGCTCAATGGCTATATGGAAAAATTGGAGCGAGAGCTCAATGGTCGAATGAAAAGAAAAATGAGGGCGAGATCTCTCCGATCATAAAAGAAAAGGATTGGCCCTGAGGCGTGCATTACTGTGTGTGATTGCATTGGCATGCACGAAAGCATTATGTGGCATTCTTGCATTATGTATACATGAGATTGTGGAAGGGATTTTCCTTAGGTTGTGAATCATATGTTGTGTGAAATGTTTCGATTTGCAGAATGAATATGTTTACATTGAAATGATTGTATTGATGAATGCATGTTGTGCAATGAGATTTATGTATTGATGAATGTGTTAGTTTGGACATGTTTAGGGTGATCCATTATGTTGGTAATAATTGTGGTGAACATGTTTGTAGATGTATTTTATTGTGAATAACTATGTGTAGGATAATAAACGTGAATGATGAACATGGTGTGTATTTAAAATGGGCAGTAGACTGGCACGATTCCGTGCTCACCAACAAGATACCCGTGTCAGTCTACTGTAATTCCAATGTGCCAGTACAACCCCTGTGGTCTTCCACATGGGCCCGTGCAACAAACACTGTAACTTTTTATATCGGCACGGTCCCCGTATTGATACACAAGGCCCGTGTCGACCCACATGAACTCTGTTATG
>CANYCX011644045.1:0-10419 GCA_948193385.1 Breynia disticha f. nivosa | reverse complement strand
AATACCGCGTCTATTAATGAATTAAAAAATTCGAGTCAACCTTATTTTGGTGGAACATTTTTTCATATTAGATGCATATGTCATATTTTAAATTTGTGCGTACAAGATGGTTTAGAAGAATTAAAAAGATTTATTAGTCCTATTAAAGAATTATTGACTTATATTTGGTTAAGACCTAGGGTAGAAAAGGAGTGGAGAGAATTTTGCAAACAAAATAATGTACCCCCAAGACGATTTTCAAAAGACGTATGACATAGGTAGAATTTAACATACACTTTATTAGTTCAATGTAATAATTATAAAAATATTTTATATTTTTTTGCCGCACAATTTACTCCTCATATTCATCTTTTTCCTTCTACTTGGATTTTTTGTGAAAAAATTATGTATATTTTACAAACATTTAATGATACTACTTTACTTTTTAGTCATGCTTATAAACCTACTTCACATGAGTTTCTTGAACAAGCATTAAATGTAGCTGGTGCCTTGGATGAAGGCGAAAAAATAATTGAAATAAGAGATGCAATTAATGAAATGAAAACAAAATGGCTTAATTATTTTAGAACTATTCCGGATGTTTATTTAGTTGCTTTTATTTTTTATCCTAGATTAAATAATAAATTTGAAATGTTAAATGATATTTTATGTTATTATTATGCTTTATTACATTTAGAAGATGATCCTAGTCTTGGTGTTCCTTCAATGGTTTCTAAAGTTAGGAATTTAATTATGGAATTAATAATTCTTTACGCTCCTACTTTGCCTATTGAAGAATCATCCTCTACCCTTCCGCCTAACTCAACACAACCTAATAAACTTAGGTTGGGTTTGCAATTTATTGCGGATAGGCGGAAAAAATCTAGAACTTCAACTACTAGTTTTTCCACTGAGCTCGAAGTTTATCTAACCACCCATTTCGAGGTTAATGATGATTTTCAGATTTTAGAATGGTGGAAGCAATATCATGTCACATTCTCTACACTCGCGAAAGTGGCGCTACAAGTACTAGCCGTGCCCGCATCAACCGTGGTGGTTGAACAAATTTTTAGCAAGGGAGAACATATATTGGAAAGAGGAGGTCTAAATTGAGTCCAACATCGCTCGAAGCTCAAGTGTGTGTTGATGATTGGTCTAGAGCCATAGATAGGACACAAGAGCTCCTAAATTTGCAAATATCTTCTTCGGATAATGATGAGGGAGAAGCCATCGGTGTTACTAGTGCAGCATCTTCCGCGACAGATTATACTAGTTTAACTTAAAATTGTATTTTTTTTCATTGTTTTTTTCTTTATTTAATTTTTGTAACTACAGTATTCCTCCGCCATAAGTGAGGGAAATTAATAAAAAATAGAGGTATCGTCCTCTTTTTTCCTTAAAAAATTAAACTCAATAATTAAAAAAAAAATAAAATAACCGGCCGAATCGCCGGTTCGGCCCGGAACCGGGCCGAACCGCTAGGAAGACGGGCCGGTTACGGTTCGGGAAATTCCAGAACCGTGAGCAGCCGGTTCGGGCCCGGAACCGGCGGTTCCGGCCCGTTTTCCATGTCTAATTCCAAGTCCCTACCCGCCTGTCGTTTGTTTCTTAGAACTTGTCATTTTCCCCTACTTACCAGTTACCACTCCCACAATTCTGGATTTAACATTACACTCAATCCACACTGCTCCTCCATTTCCACTCTACTCATCCTTAATATCCTACACACTTCACTCTGTCTTACCCTAAACATGTCGAATGTATTCTCACCGCGCAGATCAAGCAAACAATAACAGATCGCACCATAGCCTGCAAAAAGTGATGCAGATGAACTCCTATCCCTAGATCATGTGCATTATTCATGCATGTTGCCCTTAAATATATCCGTCTAATGGGATAAATGCTTGAAAACTAACATTACTAATGCTTCGGAATTCAACATATGCAACATCTTAAGAAAGGGAGAAATATCTTTTCAAACAAAAGAAGACACAAACTGCAAGTGCAGATCATACTAAAATCCAGTTCATTACAGAAATTCTAAACTGGAATCCACTGCAACTACAACCATCACATTGGTTTCTTTTCTTGTTCTGTCTTTCTCTCTCTCTCTTTACACACACTCAAACACGCCCACAATCACATGCTTACACCGACTTGACAAGTTCCTACATCGGCAGGCTTTTTCACTTTTAGTATCTGAGTCAGACATGATCTTTTTAAAGCCAATGCCAACCACTAGGAATGGAAATTTAATTCATATATTGAGAGAAAAGATGGCAACTCTGTTCATTCAAAATTTGATAAGCACGTTGTTTAGGTTGCAAAAAACAACACCAAAAGATCTCATAGGTGGGAGAAATTAGCAGAATCATAAGTAGCAATAAAAAATTTCTCTCAATGAATAAGGAATTTCTAAAAGTTAGGCATTGTTTTGTAAATTATTTACCTTCTAGACAAAGAGGAAGGTAAGTATGAAACCCTGAGGTGAAGGTTTGCTACTCAGCTGTGTACAAAAAGGACTCATATCTGCAATTTGTTAGCATGATTTCAAGATGATGGACGTCAGTAGATGAAGGAACGAAGCAAAATCGATGTCGACGAATACTACAAGGCATCGAACAGCGTTTCTTCATCTCCAAAGGTAATAGACAAGAATAAACCAATGAATAGCCAGCATTCACCCAGCATTCACACTGCATCAGTAAAAGAACCAAGAGATCCATTATCACACTGCCCAACTAATACAGTGAGGAGTTCATCGTTGCTTTGATTTAGTTTGCAGCATAGACGGCGAGGTGCCTATCAAGAAAGTACGGACATATATTTCAGAAATCGGGTTAAGGTCAAAAGTATAAATAACAGTTGACAGCAGCAGAAAGAAGTATGAATAGAAAGCTCACCATATACCATTTCTTTTTCAGAGGTTGCACCGTCACCTGAATATTCTGCACAAGTGGTAGCGGTGAAGAATGTGGAAAACAGAATACTTTTCTTTTCAAATGATCATTTAACAGGCTTCGTCTGTACAAACCCAATGTGCCATTACTTTGTCTTTCAACATCATTTAAGAAAAAGAGTATAGGCCGTTTGCAAACAGATTTTTGCGGATCTCTGGTATCGAAATCAAATTCATTAAGATGACTAATCCCATTCCATGCTGAGTAGGTTTTTTCAGATCGCTCTAGAATGCGGGGCAGCACAACATTTGGGAACACTTGAATGACATAACCAAGTGAAACTGAGATCGAGAGTTGATTAGCATGATCATAACAAATCGATCTCTGTAAAAAGCTCATAGGATCAACATTCATAGCTTTTGTGAATAGCTTCAAACTGTCCAAAGAGCTCAAACCAGGATAAAATGGTTCCACTGCTTCAACATGGTGAATCGATACAAAGGGTGCAACGGGATGAGAGGACAGAAGACCATGTGCATTACCTCTAATATCCCACTGCAGAATAAACAACAATCAGCGCAAAAGAAAAACACTTTCAATAACATGGAGCAAATCTATTGTACACTTCATAATAAAAAAGGCCAAACTATGCAAGCTGACAATTTCAATCTGAACAAGAGACAGTCAAACTGTTGATCCGCGTTTACTGATACAAGTTATCAGTTTGAAGCTTGAAAAGCCCTGTCACAAAAAGAATATCCATATTGGTCTAAACAAAACTCCTCTTAAATCTAGTAATTGTGTTTTGATTACAATTGTTATATAACAGTTAAAAAGACGAAGAATAGAAACCAGAAATAAAGAAACTGTAAAATGAAGTCAGAGCAGTGAAAGAAATCACTTCTGGCTTTACCATTAGACAAGAGGATATGATCAATTTACTAAAGCATATCTAAACAATGCCTTTGTAGGATATCATAAAATAAATCCATCCATCGCTGCACAAATTCTGTTTAACATCACATCAACGTAGACATGCAAGCACAAAGCTTAATTAAGATTCCAAATCCAAACGCAACACACGATCATATGATTAAGTACAGAGTATGGAGATAGTAATTATTCATTTCATTGCTTGGTGATGAAAAATTGAAATGTTCAAGCAATAAAGGCAATAATGAAGAAGCAAGGAGACCTGGTGGAATCCGTGCTCTCGGGTTAAAGGAATGCCGAGCTCAGAAATGCAGGCATGGAGGCGGTCATCACTTCCATAAAGATTATGATATCTGTCAAGACAGTCATCAAGAATGACTGACAGTGCCTCTGCTAAGGGATAACTTATGGCAATGCCGCCTCCCCCATAAGCCATAGAATGACTAAAATAAGTGTTAGCAGAGTGACTCTCAGAAGGCCCTCCAACATACACCATCTCGGAGGGATCATACTTGGAGAGCACATCCACCAAATTGTCAGCATTGAAAATGGTGTCATCATCCCCAAGCACAAACCAGCGCACATGAGGCATTCCGAGGCGAAAAGTCTCGGACACAATGCGGGAAATACGGAGACCGGACGGGTGGCCGGTGGGATTGGTGTAGCGGAAACGGGAGGTGTCATCAGAAATCATGATGGGAGGCAATGAGTTGTCCCAATCAAGAGGAGAAACTTGTTCTTCCAACCAGACATGACCCCTCATTTCAGTAGGACGCCACCACAGCCTCAAGAACTCTTTCCGTCTCTTCCAAAGCTGGGATGACCCTGCAATCCCGAACACGATGTGCTCAAGACTCAATTTTCCCTCATAAATTAGCGGCTTTGGTGAGCGAGGCGCAATGGGTAAATGCTGCTTTTGAATTTGATCGCTAATAGCAGTGAGTGACTGACGATTTTTCCAAGTAATCAGCGAGTGATGTCTGCTTTCCATATTCCTAAGCCGCTCCCAACAACGTCCAGTAGTTCCAGAAAGAACAAGAGAGAACCAAGCGGTGGTAGAGAGAAGAAGAGCGGCCGCCACAACCACAGCGGTACCAGTACGGCTCTGACGCCATCTACGGCGAGTAAAGGAAGGAGAAGAGGAAGAATCCATGGTAATTTTCAACTTCAAAACCATCACCCTCAACTCCACCAATCATTCCCCCTTCTTCCACTTAAGGAAACAATCCAAAATCGCAATATAAAAAAATCAATTAATTCACAATCGGGAAAATCCCAACAACAGAGCCAACAAAGGCAGAGCCAAAATAGGGGTTTAAGAGATATGATTAAGAGAGGTATTTGGAATTCAAAAATATAATCTATTGAGAGAGAGAGAGAGACGTTGCGATATTGTTGCCTTTTAAAATCCCAACTTTCCGTCCGTTAGTTGTTGTCGTTTGTAATTTCCTCAATTTTATCAAAAACTAAAACATACTCATTTGTCTTAGTTATTATCGTACACTTCCACTTCTTCTCTTCTGTTTGTCTTATCCGTCTCTTCATTCTCTGCAATCTCTTACTGCTTGTAGAACTTCTTAATTTTTTGCATTAATTTGTTAATAATAAAAATATTGTTTCTGAAATATTTCTAGTAAATTATACATTCCAAAAAGGGTAATATTCCATCAACAAAATATGGAAATCTATCGTCTGACGAGATCCTCTTTCTTTAATTGTGTATTTGAATGGAAGATTTAGGGTATAATATTCTTTTCTTTGTTATATATAACTATTCTTTGGTTTGTTATTTATGTGTTATTTTATGTAATTGTAGTAGTCTTCGATTTTTCATAATTTATTTTTTAGAATTTAAGATTTTTGATGAACGAATGATACATCATCAAAATTAATAAAAATTATGATTTGAATAAATTTATAAAAATTCGAAAAACACTATAATTACGTGAAAACACGAAAGAAATGTTATGCATGTAACACAGTGAAAATAAAATATTTTATCTTATATTTTATTATAAGGATGAGTAAAGATAAATAAGAGTATTGTTTGCCCTTCTTTTTATCTTCTTAACTTACACTCTAAATTGAGGTATAAGCAATGTAAAATTAATTACTTCAGTGAGATTTTTTTTTGTTTTAAATCTTATTATAATTGAGATTTTTCTATTTTAAATTTTATTAAAATTTTTAAACTCAAATTAGAGAAGACAAAAAAGCTCATACTTATGGGATCAAACGGGGCCGATTTTTCAACATTTTACAAAAAAGTCATGTATACATTTCATTGTTGTCCTACCTCAAATTACTTCTTATACAACCACCCTTATTATTTTTTGTAAATGAGTATTTTAATTTTGATACAATAATTTTTCATTCTACTATTTATACTTTTTTTTTCCTATTTTTTAAACAGTAGTCAAATCTAAATGTGTAATTTCCTTTTTATTAGTTTTTATTAGTCATTACTATTACTTACGCATTAATTATTCTAACACACACTTCATCTAAACGCATCCTACAAGATTCTGCATGTTTTGAGTCTAACTAAATTTAGACGCTAAATGCAAGCAACTAAATTTTTAAAGTCCACGTGGATTCTATATTTGGCGTGACAATGAACAGTATGACGGAAAATTTTAGCGGGTCAATTTGGAGTCCATGTAGACTCCAAGTCTTAGCGTCCACGTGGACTCTAAAATAGAGTCGAAGTGGACACTAAAAATTTAAAGTCAAACATTTTTGCGTCCAAATTTAGCGTCCAAATAAATTCATTTAGAGTCCAAGCATTTAGAGTCCAAAAATTTGGACTCTAAATACACAAATTTTTGTAGTAACACTGCAAAAATAATTAAAATAAAAAATTGTTGAAGTAAATTTTATAAATTATTAGTACATAATAACATTAGCGTTACTCACTATGGTTTTTGTATTTAATAAAGTTTGCGAGAGTGTCTAAACTAAAGATTTACGGAGTGTCCAAAGATTTAAGGAGTATTTACACCAGTGTTTAACTGTGATAGGTGAAGAATTTTTTTTAAAAAATGTTTCTAATCTTATTATAATCAATTTTAATTATATTTATAAATTTTTTATGAAAAAAACAATCAGTATTTCATACAGAATTTTATCAGGAAAATACATAAGATACGAGTTTTAGCAGCAAAAACGTTTGCCGTCTTGCTCTGCCATTTCATGACAGGGCATATTGAAGAGAGGAGGAGAGAATTGAGAAATTTATTTATAAATAGCATAAAAATGATAATAATTTGGAAATGAAAAAAAATGGAGAGCACCCAAAATAAGAAAAATGGTTGTCATAGCTGTAACGCCCCGAAAGATGTAATCGAGAATTCCGCAGAAATTAGTCAAATTCTGCAAGGAAAACGACCTGGGAAACAAGTATGGAAAATTGTTCTCAAAACCATTCTCGCTGCAGGAAGAAACTTTGAAATTAGCTCCGAATAGAGCAGAACAGAATTTCAAACGGGTTGTATAAGCCGTTTCAGTCTGCGGGATTTTAAAATTAGATACGTATCTTAAAAAAGAAGAGGGAGGGATGACATAATCCTACTTTACCCTATTTTCCCAGCCGACCTAGCCATTTTCAGATCTTTAGAGACTCATCCAAACACTTTCCAACCCAAAAGTCTTCCTTTCTCACCTCTAGATCCAAAAACTCCATCAAGAACAACTTTGTGGGCAAAATCGTGAGCAAAGGCCATTTGGAACAAGGTATGATTATAATCGTGGGCAAAATGGAGAGCACCCAAAATAAGAAAAATGGCTATCATAACTGTAACGCCCCGAAAGATGTAATCGAGAATTCCGCAGAAATTAGTCCAATTCTGCAAGGAAAACGACCTGGGAAACAAGTATGGAAAATTGTTCTCAAAACCATTCTCGCTGCAGGAAGAAACTTTGAAATTAGCTCCGAATAGAGCAGAACGGAATTTCAAACGGGTTGTGTAAACCGTTTCAGTCTGCGGGATTTTAAAATTAGATACGTATCTTAGAAAAGAAGAGGGAGGGATGACATAATCCTACTTTACCCTATTTCCCAGCCGACCTAGCCATTTTCAGATCTTTAGAGACTCATCCAAACTCTTTCCAACCTAAAAGTCTTCCTTTCTCACCTCTAGATCCAAAAACTCCATCAAGAACAACTTTGTGGGCAAAATCGTGAGCAAAGGCCATTTGGAACAAGGTATGATTATAGTTTTCTGAGATTTATGGGTCGTGGAGTGAGTTATGAATTGTTGAATGGGTTTGTGTGAGAAATTTCAAGAGAGGCGTATTTTAATAGGTTCTTATGGAGAGACTTAGGAAAATGTGGGAAGTTTTAAGGATAGCAGGGATTTTGTTCATAAAGGTGTAAGCATTGAGGGTATTTGTTGGGAAAAGGAGATTAGTACCTTGAATGTGTATTGAAACAATGTAGGAACTGTTGAGCGGGATTTGGATCGGACGTGAGCGAGTGGGCTTGCGTGGATTTCGAGGTAAGTGCATCGAATATCACTAACCTATTTAGGTTTTGTATCTATGCGGTTAAGTATATTCGACTAACGTATCATGGTGTGAAAGTAAAATGCGATTAGAAAGCATAAGCATGAAGTGTGTTATGTTGTGTTGTGTTTTGTGCTATGTTGATTGTTGGATTGTGATGTGATATAGTATCATAGTTGTGTATATAAGAATGGAAGAGTGGTGTGATTGTGTGCTTTATTGGTATTGGATGTTCACGTGTTGAATGCAAAGAAAATCGAAGAAAATGTGATTAAGAATAATGATTGGAGCCATGAATGTGGATTATGATAATGTGATGATTTATATCTTGAGTGTGGCATGATGTGTGCAAGCTAAGAATTTATGTGATGAGATAGTGTTTGATGAAAAGTGATTATGCTTGCATTCATTCATATATGTCATGTGGACATTTTCATGAGCATCATTGTATATTCATAATGTGGGGATTAGCCAATTTGAGCGAAAGTTCTAAACTTCAATGTGGGGATTAGCCAACTTGAGCGAAAGCTCTATTTTATGTGGGGATTAGCCAATTTACGAGAGTGGAGTCTCTCACGCGCGCAAGAAAGACCTCTGGCATACATTTGTGTGAAATGCATTGACATTCATAACGACATACATTTGCATTTAATGATTATGAGGGTTCAATTATGGAATTGTCAATGTTGCGAGAATTGATGTTGGTAATGTGAAATGATGTGCTTGTTGTGAATATGTTGGTGTGGGTATAAGTTGAAAATAAACTATGAAGATTGTGTGAAAAGTATATGGTTTGGAACCTTAAATTGTGTGTGTGAATCGTGGAATGTGGATAGAATGTGTTAAGTGCTTTATGTGTGAATAATATGAAAGTTTGTGAATGCCTGTGAATTTGCTTAAGGAATGCTACCAATAACTGAGTGTTATGTATGTGAACTTTCAAGTGTGAATGTTGTTGTATTCTATGTTCTGCAGGTCAGAACGAGTTTGGAAACGGGTTTGGTAAACCGTTTCCAAATCCGTTCCACTTTCAGGACAATCAGAGGAAGAGGGAACAGATTCCAAAACAGGCTATGAAAACCGTTTCGGAAACCATTTCACTTTCAGAGTGCTTTGTGAAGGTCGAAACGGGTTAGGAAACGGTTTATTTAAACCGTTTTAAAAACCATTTCAGTTCTACACTAATAAATGTTGAATTAGATAACTTAGGGCGTTTGCCTTAGCTCCCTAACAACTAGAACACCTAACACACTTTACCAACGAAGTGCTTTTGCATTAGCTACTTTGGTAAGTGATGGTAGGTATACTTACTGGGTATTTAGTTACTCACGTGCTTGTGTGATTTGTGTTTATTGTGCAGAGCGATAGTAGATCGATCGGGATTTCCTTTTGGCAGGCTCGGATGTAACATTCTGGAAAATTTTCCTCGATAAATGACGTTAAAATTATTAATTTAAAAGTTAATAAATAAATTTTACGAATGACGGAATGTTGATTTACGATTGACGGAAGTTAAAAAGTGAAAAATAAATAAAAATTTGGAATTTTTCCGAGTACACGGTGTCAGCACAAAGAACGCGGTGTCGCTGCGACCCCGCGTACTTTTCCGCCATCCCGCGTACTTTGTTAATCAGCAGAAAAAAATAAATGTAGACATAATGATGTCCACTAAGTGTAAAAGGGATCCAACTAGCACTTATTAATACCATTATCAACAGAATTTTAACACACAAAACTCAGAAAAATTGCTAAGGTGCTGGGGAAAATTCTGGAGTTTTTCTTAGAGGAAATTTGGGTGGAAATTGCTGGGAATTTGGAATTCAAAGGAGGTAAGGTTTACTTAAGGTAGATTTATGGTTTATATTGATGTTTTGATGAAGTTTAAGAGTTGAATAAATTCTGAAATGTTGGTAAATGTTGCTGGAAAGTATGATTTATATGTTGAGTGAAAATTTTGGATAATTAAGTGGTGGGATTAGCATAAGTGAAGGTTTACTTATGGTTTACTTGTGGTTGATTTGGGGATGATTTAGAGGAAATAATTCTGATTTTATCACTAAATATTTATGCTTTGCATAAATAAATTTCAGGATAATTTTAAGGA
>CANYCX011643801.1:0-13767 GCA_948193385.1 Breynia disticha f. nivosa | reverse complement strand
AATAACTTACATTTCTCACCAATCATCTACAGTATAATATCATAGTCAACACAATAATTAAACAATTAATAAACTGATTAAGTTTAAATTAAAGTATATGCTTTAAGTCAGTTTTCACTCTGTAGATGTTTGAATTGACGTACATGAAAGCTGAAATGAACCAGAAAAGTTAAAGAGAAAAGTATGTTTCTTTCTTCTTCTTTAAAAGCCACTTCCCCAAAATATTCCTTCTCCATACTTGCACGCCCTCATATGCATTCTCCATTTATTTAGTTTATAATTCTGGAACTATTATCGTTCAGAAAAATCCAAACCTTGAACTCAATCTTTTAGAAACGACACCGTTTAACTCTCTTGAATGGGATACTTCTCTTGCAATGCAGAATCTGCCACTGCAACGTGCGATCCTTACAACTGGGATCGCAAAAAAACCAAACCCAAACCCAAAACCAGAGCGAGAAAAATAAAGAAGTTCCGATACGAAGATCTTCTCACGGCGACAAACAGTTTCTCTTCGGACATGTTTCTGGGAAAAGGAAGTCACGGGACGGTGTACAAAGCCATATTGGAGGACGGAAAACTGATCGCAGCAGTTAAGAAAACCACAGAGTCTTCCACTATCCCAGCCGAAAACGAGATTGAAATTCTCTCTTACATTAACCACCCGCGTCTGGTCAACCTTCTCGGCTACTGCGTCGACTCATCACAGCACAAACTACTCGTCGTCGAGTACATGCCAAACGGTTCACTCTACACTCTCTTACACTCCTCGTCCAAACCGCCCGGTTGGACCAGACGGGTTCGGTTCGCTTTACAAGTAGCCAAAGCGGTCCATGCTCTCCACTCTTCAAACCCACCCGTTATTCACAGAGATATAAAGAGTTCGAACGTTTTGATCGACGAAAAGTGCAATGCTAGGTTGAGTGATTTTGGACTCGCATTAAGAGGAAACGTGGAGGATGTTCGTGTGAAGTGCACGCCGCCGGCGGGTACTTTAGGGTATCTGGATCCCGGGTATGTTGCGCCGGGAGATTTAAGTGTTAAGAGGGATGTGTTCAGTTTTGGAATTCTGTTGTTAGAAATAATCAGCGGGAGGAATGCCATTGATGTTAATTTCAGTCCTCCATCTATACTTGACTGGGCACTTCCATATATCAGACGCGGAGATTATTCCGCTATTTGTGACCGCCGAATCGGGTGCCACGTGGACGTCGGGGTTGTCCGGAATCTTGCAGTTATTGCTGCAAGATGTATCCGATCAACAGCTATGAAACGACCCGGGATGTCAGAAGTAGTTGAGGGTTTGAAGTTAGTGAGCAAGAGAGTCCAGGCGCCAGTCATATGGAGTCAGTTGAGGAGGAAGCGCGTGGTGCGCGTGGAAAACGGTGAGAATGCTGACGTGTCAGTTATTCAGGCAAGTTCCGAGTTTGGTAGTAATAATATTGTTAGATTGGGAAGTGGTAAGAGGAATAGTAAAGTGTACTCGAGTGTAGAGTATGGGAATAACGGGAGTGGTTTGATTGGTTCAATTATTGGTCAACGCGTGATTAGGTCAAAGTCAATAGGGTCGTCTAGGGATGTAAAGGTAATTTCGCGAAGAAATGCTGGAGTTACGGTGAAGTTGCCGGCTGTGAGGTTGAGCAAGTCGAGGTCTCTGGGTGTTTTGAATGCTCCAAGATTACTCCATTATAATAATAGAAGCTACGTATTTGAGTTTGGAGTAGATCAGAGCCGTCCAAAAAGATCCATGAATGCGAACTGAATTGAAAGGAGAGGTTCTGAAATTAAATGGAGTGAGTGAAACAGTTGCAGAAATTCCAAACTCCTACCAACTGGATTGTTCAGGAGAGGTCAATTTTCCAATACTGGCTAACTCCCAAAACATTAATGCAGAGACAGATCTCATGGGTCCATGCATGTTTGTTGGGTCGGTGCCATTCTTGGAAGTGATCTTGATCTTCCTTCCTTCCCATCCGTCGACATTCATTGGAGCCATGATTTAGCCTTTCAAATTACCTCATGAATTGGCATCCATATCTACTGGTTATGACATTGGAAGGTCTTTGGATGCGACGGATTCCATGGATTGAGAAGAACATTTTGTGGATTTGTGGTGTTAAATTATGTTGTAAAGCATGTAGAAGTGTCCCACAGCATTGATTCATGATTGACAGTATTATATTCTGGTGGCTACCAATAGCTTTTTGAGTCCTTGTCTAATTAAATTCTATCTAATTTCTTCCGTAATAAAATAAGATCTGTCTGTTTGCCCAACTCAGGTTAAACTGGACGGCAACAGTTGCCGATTTGGATTCCAATCTTCAAACTTCAAGCAGGCCAGTCTTTGAATTTGGACATCTTCAAACTTAAAGGGCATTCGTATTAAGTGTTGTTATTGCAGGTTATGTGATTTTCATATGTATGGTTTTGTTCTTTCTCTGCATTTGCATTGTGTCTTTGTTCATTGGGTTCGTATGATTTTTTTGGGTTCACATAGCCTGGTTTGATTTGATGGTTTTGTTCTTTCTGGAGAAAATTTAACAAATCTTATATATAAGATTTATATATTGAGAAAATAATTACTGTCTTTGTTAATTAACAATATGACAATTCAATCATTCTATATTTAAAAAATAACAATTCAATAACTAACTCAAAACCAGCGACAATTGTGCGTGATTTATACTACTAAAATCTCTCTCAATTCAAATTCCCCAAATTTAACAAATTTAATCCATAATAAAATACGGTCCTTCATCTTTATCAATTGTAAGAAAAAAGAAATACAATCCAAGCATTGGTTTTGTTCATCGAATTCAATTACGATTGTCAAAAAGATGTTTCGAGAAATCAGGCAATGTGCGTCAATTCAAGTACGACAACTTTCAAAATTCCATAAACGTAACACTGTTTCGATGTTTTACCGACGCGATTTTATCTATCAGATTCTGTATTTCGTAATTAGATTCTGTGATTCGTCGTTCAAAACGGTTCTCATTATCAAAGTTCATAAAGGTTCACAAATATTCACATGCACATAGTTTAAAACAAAAAACTCAGGAAACTATTTAATCGTTTTTAAGGTTCACAGAGGTTCACAGATTTAAGTTTACACTACATATTATCAGCTTGAACCATATTATCAGGTTTATGAGATTCACATAGCCAAGTTCACACAGTTTATAAGCTAAAACAGTATATTTAAAATTCACAGAAGTTCACAAAGCCAAGTTCACACACATTTTATTAGCTCCTCTTCATATTTCTAAAGATTCACAGAGGTTCACAAATTCAAGTTCACACGACATATTATCCGCTTGAGCTATATTATAAGATTTTCTGAGGTTCACGAAGGTTCACAAAGCGCTTATAGGCTACAACAATATATTTAAAGCTCACAGAAGTTTACAAAGCCAAGTTCACAAAACTAGCTATTTTCGTAATATACAAACATTAAAATGACAAAAGTATAAATTGAATTTAAACTATTGTCATAATCATAACTAACAAAACTAGACTGTTATATCTTAAAAAATAAACTTAAAAAGTTACATCATGAGTAATTACCATTGTATCTTTGTTCATCGGGTTCGTATGATTTTTTTTGGGTTCACAAAACCTGGTTTGATTTGATCTTCTCAGTTTCTGAAGTCCATTTGGTTGGGCTGGGTTTTCATGTCATTTGAACATCTCGAAACTTTAATAAAAGATCAAAAGTCAAAATAAAACAGCATATTAATAAATATGTAATACAGTATCAACTCAATCGAAAAGAACTGCTCCAAAAAAACTAATCAATAAACTGTCTTGACAGACTAGGCGATAGAGTTGAAAATTTGCATAACAATTTTAACTAACGCATAGTCTTTGGTTCCCCAGAATATAGCTGCTCTCCTAGAAGACTTGACCACGAGAGTGGCATAGCTTTGACACAAAACCAGACCCAGATCCCAGTAGCGACAAGTAATCTAGCTGCTACACATATCAGTATAAAACTTGATGAAAACAATTATGCTCTCTGGTCTTATATTGTCGAGCTGTAAATCTCTGGCAAAGACAAACCAGGATATATTAATGGCGACTTACCTCAACCTGAACCTCATGATCCTACATTCCGAAAGAGAACTCAGTTGTGAAAGGATGACTTATCAATTCAATGTACCCTTCATTAATCGACAAATTTATCAATTCAAGACATGATTATCCAGGTAAGTTCAAAGATATTATTTCATATAATTCAAGAGACTACTTTCACAAAACTGAAGAATGTTACTTCATGAAATAGTACTAACAACATAAAGAAAATGTTAAATTTACAAGCTATTTGTTATTTATTTGAATAAAAGCATGTAAGCGAACCTTGTCAATGGTTGATTCCATTTGATCATCTTAGCTCGATAGATATTCCAAAATTATGATCAAAATTATAGGAATAGTCTTTACAATTTTAAAGAATTAATACTATATTACTTGATGGTAACCAACTAACCTATTGTGAGGACTGATTACAAAAAAAAAACCAAACAAATCAAATCGAAATTCCTTGGGGTGTATTCCTCAAAGACTTGTCAAAACTCATTAATCAATCAATTCAAATGTTGACATGCCATCAGTAGCTGCATTATCATTAAAAACACCAATTAAAACCCAATGGATAGATGATTTACCTCTCAATGTTTCCATGAAATTCTAAGTTTCAGTGATGCTTTTAAATGGAAGCTCATAAAATTTTAGTCTGTGGACATGGGTTAGGTTTTTTGGATTTGGAATGGTTTTGAGGCTGCATATGCTTTTCAGAACTAGAACAAGGCCCCATTCACATCTTTAACCTTCCCTTTGACTGCTTTTTTTTAGTTAAAAAGAAAGTTCTAAAATGCAAATTTTAACTATACATAATCATCAAAAGTCATAAATTCATATTATTCTTGTCATATGTATTTATCGTATTATCAGATCAGAAATTGAGATGCAACCTCCAATCGAGAAGACTTAAAAACTCAAAATGTTAATGAATTTATGAAATAAAGTGAGTATTAAAGATGAAACTGTATTATGAAGAGATTAATAAAGATGAAAAAAGGCTGCCAAAAGAGATGGAAATGGAAATGAAGAAGAGGAGTGGGGGGAGCTTAGTCCCAAACCTTTTCACCGTCTTGTCACAATCTCTCTCTCTCTCTCTCTCATTTTTCTTACTTTTTTACTTCTCTACAGTAAAAACAATCTCCGTTATTTCTAAACGGGACGGACAATTATTGTGCGGTATGTTTGTTAGCTCGTGAAGTATACGATGTTGAACAAAGTCAAGAAAGTACGATTCAAATTTATACTTCGTGATATTTTAAACTGAAACACTCGACTAGTTTACAGCTGTAAGAAGTGGTGGGATTATTGGAGAAGAGGAGTTGGAGGAGAGGAAAAAAGAGAGGATCGTGGGACAGTTTCCCGCCAGCTGACAAGAAGGTGACAGGAGTCGGAGGGTCAGGAAGTGGCGTCAGACATATACCCACTTTGGCTTTCTCATTGGATGGTCTTCACATGATCATCACTATAACCCTACACAAACTCTAATTACTCCTCTCTTCTCTTCTTTCTCTACGCCTCCCTCTCTCTTTCTCTAGTTCACTCAACCCTACGCAGTGCTTTATGCCTTCCAAGTTCGGAAACTTTTATTCTAACTTCCAATGTCTAACCTCCACCTTTCTCTCCACACTACACTCCCACTCCTTTTATTCTCCACAACTGAAGAAGCCCCACGCTTGAAGCCAACTACAATAATCACGTCAACTCACAAACTTGTTGAAAGAAACTTTGTGCTAGTTTTGAAAAACGTATTTTGATATTTAATGTGATTAAGATAGATGGCAGGAAGGTTAGCTATAGTGTAATATTGGAGGAGAATAGTGCATAAGAATGTAATGTGAGAATGTATAAATGTTGAAAGCGAAGGGTGTTGGAGATGGAGGGCACGTATACAAATCCAATTAATGTCCACAACTTTATTTTTCCTTGTATCAATCCGTGTCTTAACTTTCATTTTCTTAGTACCATCTCTCAGCTTTGAATCGACTGAATTTACATGGTAAAAACAAAATTTTACGAGAACGGTAAGGGTTGAACTTGAATTTTATGTACTGTTATAACAATAAAAATTGCATTGCATTGCCGTTTCTGATATAAAAATGGAAGTGGAGAAGAGGAGAAAAAGGAAGGAAACAAGTTTGTCAAGAAGTGAAGGTATGTGTAAGCATGAAAGTGTGAAGAAAGAGAGATGTGTCAAAGTTTGAGTTGTCACATATTCCCAAACACCACCTAATGTTTCATCCACCTCCCCGTTTTATTACACTTCCTACACGCCACCACTTCTCTTTTACCATTTCATCGCTACATTTCTTCACCACTCATTTCTTTTCACTTTTGCAAACAAGAATTACTTACTAGTAAATTAATTGGCGTCAGGTTGTTTTACCTTAATCAGAGATTTTGAGCTCGAATCTTGTGTACGCAGCGGCGTTAAAACTCTATTGGAAGAGCTTTGCTACCCTTTTGGTTCTGTCCTGCTCGAACGGGGATAAGTATGGAGTGCTCAGGAAATCTCGTAGTTCAGAAAAAAAAACAGCTAGAATTAACTCTTCATAAATCCTTTTTCCGTGGTTTCAACAGTAAAGAAGACAACTAGCACACTCAAGGCATGAAACTCAATCTTTGGCTCCGTAGCGACACTAGGGGGAGGCCTATAGACTCTAACCTACGCTTTCGTCAGATCTTTTGATGCACTCTGTCATTGATTCATGAATTAGTCTGGCCTATTTCTTAAAATTTCGTAAGAAAAAAATTACCTTTTTATAAAATTAATCGTATTATAATCTTGTTGTAATAGTTTTTATTAAACAACTTTACTTATTGCATAAATATTATAAAAAACTTAGGTTATATCGAGTTATAAATGTATACTTATAAATCATATATTATCATGTAAAAAATTGACCGATTTACCATACATACCTTATCAAAACCCTAATTTCACTTTACCAAAATCCGACTTCACTCTTCCACTCCCACAGAAAAAAAAATGAAATATAGAAACATTGAAAATTATACAGTTTAGGATTTACTAATAAAACAAAACAATAAAAACCCTAATTACTGATACAATAGGGTTGTTGAGTGAAGTGATGTCCACACTCTCATTCATCTCTTATCCTCTTCACTTTGGTTAGCCATTATTTTGGCTTCATTAACCAAAGCATTTACATATAAATAACCAAAAATAAAAACATATTTTTTATTATCACGGTGGATCTGCCCAAGAACATCACCAGAAAACCCGTCGTGTAGATTTTTTTACCAAATCACTTCACAAACAAACATAACTCAACCTTGTACTTGTCAAAGACAATAGTATAAAAGAAGCAAGAAATGGAGTTTGAGGAGCAAGAAGAAGAAATTGGCATGGCCATGCCACCTGGTTACGACAGCACAGTTAACAGCACTTCACGTCCTAAAATGGGAGGTGCTGAAGGAGGTTCGACGAATACAGGGAATTCACGGAAGGCTGCAGTGACGAAGTACAAAGAGTGTCTGAAGAACCATGCTGTGAACATCGGCGGCCACGCAGTGGATGGCTGTGGAGAGTTTATGCCAGGTGGCGAAGAGGGTACTCTCGACGCACTCAAATGCGCCGCCTGTAACTGCCACCGCAACTTCCACCGGAAAGATTCAACTCCTCCCTCTCTTGACCCAATATACAGACAGCAACATCCGCAGTTTTCTCCTTACTACAGGGCCCCACCACCAGCTGGGTACCTCCACTTGACTCCTCAGCCGCAGCACCGCCCATTGGCGCTTCCTGCGGCTTCTGGAGGTGGAGCGTACAGCCGTGAAGAGGAGGATGTGTCGAATCCTAGCAGTAGCGGCGGAGGGAGTGGGGGGTCTAAAAAGAGGTTTCGGACGAAATTCAGCCAAGAGCAGAAGGAGAAGATGTTGGCTTTTGCCGAAAGGCTTGGTTGGAGAATTCAGAAGCATGACGAAGCTGCTGTGGAGCAGTTTTGTGCCGAGAGTGGAGTGAAGCGTGAAGTTCTTAAGGTTTGGATGCATAATAATAAGCACACTCTTGGTAAGAAACCCTAATCTTCAGTTGCTTGGTTTGAGAAAGGAGGAATAAGTTCGTTATTTTTTCATCATCATCATCGTGGTGAGTAGCTTAGAAGTGCAACTGAGAACGGGGTTGGAAATGGAAATGTTCTTGTTAATTATGCCAATTTGTACGTTTAGGGTATTAATTAACTAGGGTTTTGTTTTTCCTTTACTTTTTTCTCTCTCTTTCGTTTCTTTTTTCTGGGTTTGGTTTAGATTCTCCAAGTTCTCTTTCTCAGTGGTGATCAGTGTTCGATGATGATGATAATGACGACTTCTTGTTTTGCTGATAGAGAGCCATTGCTCAGAATCTGCAAACTCTCCTCCAAACTCATCATGTATTTCTCTTCTTCTTTCTTAATTTCTAGCATATTGCAAGCTTAGCTAGCCGGTCGAATTAATGTCATTTCAGTTAAAATATTCATGAAGTCTCCTCATTTGTTAGTTCAGTTTCAATTCTGCAAAATTCCAACTTTTTTAAACATAATTTAGAGAATCTGCAAAGGAAAATAAGAAAGCAAACAAATGAGGAAGGTGATATAGCGAGTGTAAGTTAAAAGTTTACATATGAGGACGATGAACATCATCGTGATCGAGGAGGATCGAGTGAAATCGTGGTTGAATCAAACGTGTTTAGCATGCAAAGCATCTTTCATTTTTGTTTCTCTACACAACTGTCACTCTTTCCTTCTTTCCCTCTCCTCCTCTCACCACCGCTTTGCTTCTCTCTCTAACGTATTCCAATTTCCCTCCTCAACAAAACACCATTTTCACTCTTTCTTAATCCATTTTGTAATAATTGGAATGTTTTTTGGGAAAAAAAAAAAGATTAAATCTTGAATGTTTGAGGTGGTTTTCAACATCAGTCTTTACAGTTTTATTGCAGTATTTGCAGAATTGCAGACCTTGTGATTGTCATTTACTCACAGCACATGGAAATGAGAAATGAGTTCAGACATGACTCTTTTAAATATACTACTTTTCTTATTTATTAATTAGCAAGTACAGCTTCATTAATTTACCGTAAACATGAGGTTTACAAGTGAGTCGTAAATGGTGAGAGGATGACGAGAAAGAAGATGGAGTTGAATGTCGTAGAAAGGAGAGAGGTGTCGGAGAAATGATAAAAGGAGGAAGATGTTCAGCTCCGTTAAAGGGACACGTGGGCTCTGTCACAAAACAAAGAAAGAAAACGGAACAATAATAAATACGACTGACATTACAGCTAATGTGCTGATGTTTTTGGTGATTTTCTCTCGTTTCTAACCACACCCCACTTCTTTCTACCTTTTGTCCGTGGGTTTTGTGATTAAAGAGATCGAACCAACACGTTGAAGATATGAGTTTAATCCATACGTCCGTAACAATTTTAAATGAAACATACTTGGTTCATCAAATTTCTTTAAGACTCATTTCCTGCGCTTAATTTGTAAGTTAACCGAACTCACTGAACACCCCACTTCTGCCCTCTTCTTCTCCATCCATTTCATATCTTTATCCCTCCTCTTCTCCTCACTATTGTGCATTATTACTTCTTACTGCTGCAATTAATATGATGCTTGAGCCATTTTCCATGCTTAAAGTACTCATATTAAATTGTGTTTATGAAAATATCAATACTTTCTTTGCATGTGTTTATAATTCCTATTTCCAATCATGTATCGACGAAAATCAGACATAGGCGATGGGTTACCGTCTTTCGTTATCATGCTTACTCTTATAATTACGCCCTTTTAATGGTGCGTAGTATGTTGAGAATGAAATAAGTTTAGGACCCATGGCTTCAAATTAAGGTATAGTCTGAATTGTCACAATGACACGAATTCAATTTTTACAATATTTATATCATAATTGATGATATTTAATAGAAAAAATCACTGGCATGATTACGACCCGTCAATCCGAATTGTTTGTATGGTAGTTGTTTGAGGAAAGCAATTCCATTGTTGCAAGTCATGGCTAAATTGGGTTTTATGTACCAACTTTACATCCCACCACTGGTTTCTATTTTAGGCTTGACAGCTTAAGTTGCCTCCTCCATCACAAGTACCAACCAACTTATCATCTTCTTTTCTCCATACGACCATACAGACGTACCAAGTACTCACTTTCCATGGTTCCATTTATTAGTTTGATAAAGAAACTCAAATGAACAAATTAAGCAGGGATATATATTAGTTATTAAACACACTGATGAGTGCTTAATGGTGTTATCAAACACATGGTTTCATTTATTAGTTTGAAAAAAGAAAGAAGACATGTGAATAATGTCAGGAATAAGGAGGAAGAAAGTAGGAAGAGAAACAAAACTCAAATAAGGTTTAAATCCAGTGGCTTAGAGTTGTGTTCCCTCTTTTCAGATTGCCAGTTAGGGAGCAGACACAGGCAAGCTAAGCTGTCCCGCAACCTTTTTTATGAGTGGGGTGGGACTAAGACCCCACCTCTGATTCCGACACTAATCATCTTGGGCCTCTTTCAGACACCTTCAACTTCACACTCATGTCATCTACCAGTAACCTCTGGCCTAGACATCCTCTGTAATCAACATGCTACTTCTGCAGGTTTAGTTCCATCCACTTAAAATAAATCCTGGTATTACCAAACTAATGCCGGGTTTGGAAGCTTTGTTGTCGGTCTGCTTTGGAGGCTGCATCTTCTGTTTGGTTGTGCGGATCGTCGGGATCGAGATTGCCATTTGAGAGGCGAGAGGTTTAAAACAGTACTTTCCGCAGATTCTTGCTTGCTATGGTGGAGGTCTTGTGCAATCACAGAATACTTTTTGACCTTTTAACTGTTCTTCTGAAGTCACAATAATACAAATATATGGCACAAGAACGTTATTTTACAATCACTGTGTTTCTGATAAAACAAATATTATTGCATTATTTGTTCCATAAACAAATCAATGAAGATATAAATTTTGCTGACATTCTTCTCGGCCTTTTTATCTACACAACTGGACGGCGCGCGGCATTATGAGAGTCTGGGTCCTGAGTACTTCATGAGCTGCGCTGCTGCAATGCTCCTTGAAGGTTTTTCACAGCACTGTCATAGTATACAAATCCCATGAACCAAAATTCGTGGTTGTCTATGGAGATGATCTGGATGTATTTTTCACCGGGGTTGACTTTGCTTGTGGACGGATTGACTGCTTTCAGCTGAGTTAATGGAATGACAACCTAAGCAAATTGCATACGAAGACGATGAGCAAACAATGTCGATATGAGAGTCCAAAATGTCAGGTTGGAGGAGCAGACTACAGTGATTATTACCATACAGGATAGCTGAAAAGATTGGATATTGCATTCTCAAAAAATACCATAAAATACCAAGAACACCAACACGCGACAACAAGGGATTCGTGCAAACTGTCGTAAAGGTTGACTGATTGAACTTAAGCTACACTAGATAATGAGCTTTACTCACTCCTTACAACCCCCTCATATCCAAATTCCGATCCTATAAAGCAATCATGTTTTGGGTTTTGCTAAAATAGCATAAGCAAAATTTAAGAAAGTTTGCAGACCTCCACCTATATATAATTATCTAATTACCAACTTCTTTGCATACATATAAACCATGAAATCTTCAACAGCTCTGCCCAGACAAGCAAGGTTGATAATAAATCAAAATTTCCAAGATCTTCAACGAGTTAGAGGTATATACATACACAAAAAAATGGACAGCAATAAAATGAAAATATACTTTCAACAATACTAGAATGCTAAAGGACGGATGCTGAGAATCAGTGACTGTAAGCAAAGTTTAAGTCAGCAGAGCAAGCAGCCATTTATTGAAATGCTTATAACATGAGGTTCATACCTTATAGTAGCTCCATCGAGTTTCCTCGCCAACTTTGTAAGACAATGGATCGTCACTACAAAATCCTATCTTTTCAGTTGACAAATACAAAACCCCAATTACAGGACCAGCTGAAGTGGATAGGTAGCATGCATATGTTTTCAGAAGTTGCTCCTCTGGAGTAGTCTCAAAAGATTGTCGAAAGACCTTCTCGTAGCCACCTTCAACCAGAATTTTAGTTCCCTGAGCAATTCTTCCAACTGCAGCATCAGCAAAGCTAGGTCCTGTTTTCACTGACAAAACATAGCAGAATACTCTGTAAGGAAATTTCTCACCAGTGACCAGAAATATTGCTTGCCAACTTTCTTATATTAACTATTAGTTATAAAGCCAGCAGAATATTTATTAAATAAGCCTACAAATTTTGCATTTTCTACGAAGTAAAATAAATAATCACACAATGTATCATTCTCTATTTTCAAGATGTCACATGTGGTCATCATAAAAAACAATGGTGGTGTTAGTTTCTCGAATCCTATTCAACATATTGCAAGTGCAAAATTTGTCCTACACTCAACATTTTCACTACACAAACCCCAAATTCAGGAATTTGACCCGCAAAACTACCCTAAACTTGGACTGCAATTAACAATGAAAACAACAAAAGCAATCAAAGTAAAGGAAAACTCACAATGTTGCCACATATTGCCAGCAAGATCCTCAGCCTTCTTAGTAGCCTCGGCGGCCTTCTTTCCCCACTTCCCCAACACATCCTTCACTTCCTCCATCTTACCTACTCATTTCAATCAAACCCACAAAGCAAAGCACATGAATTTCAACAAATTCAACCAAACCCACATAAAATATAGCACAAGAAACTCACTTTTTGAGGTAGATGGTGCAACAGGAGAAGGGGAAACATAAGGGTTTGACTCCGGCGGCATGGTGGCGGCATCAGCAGGAGAAGGACCTTCAGAACAAGTTTGAGGAGGTGGAACGACGTCGTTTGGGTCAAGCTTAGGGTAAGCAGCATATTCAGAAGAGTGTGATGGTGATTGTAAAGATGGCTGTTCCTGTTCTTGGTCCTGTGGTTTGGTTTGATGGGAATTGTGCTGTTGTTCATTCATGTTTGGAAGAAGGGAGTTTGATTGTGTGTTTTTGGAAGTAATTTGGACAAGAAATGTAGGAAAACAGAGGTTTTGAAGATGAGGTGACTGCTCAGACTCGGACTTTCTTCGTGTTTTATGTTGTGTTGTGTCCATGAAAACGTGGTCAGCTGAGCTGCTAACGTAACGGTTACATCTCAATTTATACTTCAATCATTCCGCTTTTATCGTAGGAACTAAACTCCACCCCCACCTTCCTCTTTATTTTTTTTAAAATAAAGTGTGAAATTACCATCGCGTTTATAAATTAGCGTAGTATTGTTTTAGCTTAACCAATAATCTTGAGTTCGAGTCTTAACTACATAGCTGCGTTAAAATATTCGGTTGAGAGAGCTTTTTCCGTCCTTAAATTAAAATTGATGACCCATAAAAGAAACTGAACAACCAGAATCGTCTAGTTCATTGTCCAATTTCAATTCGATGAGCTTCTAAACCATCAACCATCTATTTTGAAACGTTTTATACTCTACATTTAATATCAAATATTTCTGAATATATTGTCTAATATATAAACAAATTTTCTATTTTTAAGCTCATTATTGATTTTTTAACAAACATTTTTATCCTTATCAAATTAATAACATTCTCTTATTTTCAATATAAATTTATTAATCCAGATAGTTATTATTTGATTAATAACAACTCATTAAATAAAAATAATATTATA
>CANYCX011643381.1:0-18794 GCA_948193385.1 Breynia disticha f. nivosa | reverse complement strand
TGTTGATAGTTATGTGATGATATAAATGTTGTTTTGAGTATGATATGAGTATTGATATGAATGTGATTTGTAAGCATTGTACTTGAGATGTATATGTTGTGGTTTGGTATAAATGTGCAAGTATGTTTTTACTTATAGTATTTATGCTAAAATAAGTATGTATGCTAAAATGTTGTTTTCAGACATCAGTTTCCTTATGGAAATGAAGTATAAATCATGATGAATATGTATAAGTATAAACGAATTTAGTTGTTGTTAGGTTGATCAAAATAGAAGGAAAATGTTGAAAATAGAAAATAAGAATAATGAATACAAGTACAATTGTATGCTGAAACGACATGATCTATGCCATAGGAGGATCCAGGGATGAGTATGTCCTCGTACCCCATCAAGCACAGCATAGTATAAAAATAACTTATTTACTATACAGTTTGGAAGCAAATAAAATAGAAAACAAAATCAGAATGTTGGGGATGAACGCGTTCTCGTGTTCATCAGCACACCCGTGCTAACTGGACCCCTGCACTTCATGTAAATTTGAAATGGGCTTACACGTACTGAGTATTCCTATATACTCACCCCTTTTCATTGTTTACATGTCGTGTAGGTTTAATAGGATTACCACGAGGAGGATACAAGCACAGATTTAATAAACGTGGACAGTTTTATAAAAAGGTTGCAATGATTAAATTCATTTTATGATAATGTCTTTTGCATAAGCTTTTATACTTAAAATATTAAATATTTGTAAAAGTGGTTTACATATTGTTTTGTATTTTACAACTACACGTGTATATTTACTGAGCATCATATTTTATATTTTGATAATTAAAAAAATCCATATTTTTTACTCTTTTATAAATAAATAGAAATTAAATTTTGGGCGTCACAAGTACGTTTTGTTTAGTACAAGAGTGCAACTTGTTTATCAAGAAAGAATCTTGTTAAGTTTAAAAGAGTGACTTGCAGTACAAGTTTAAGACTCGTTTTATACAAAAGACGGTCCTACTATGCTAAAAAGAGTATTAGTTATTGTATGTAAAACTAACCAATGAGTTGAGTTAGTGGGAGTAGTATAAAAGATACTTGTAAAATGCTAGAGTGTTTGAATAGCATTGTTAAAGGATCTACAAATGGAAATGGTGTTGCATGGTTCTTATATAAACCAAGAGGATAGGAAGTAAGAAAGCAAGTTTTTCATGAATGAATAGTTAGAACTATTGTATGAAGAGAAGTTTTGGAAAGATAAATTTTGTGTAATATCTATGGTCCAACTGTCTCGAAAATATATGACGATCTTGGAGGATAGTCATACTCGATAGCATAAAGAAGTTAATCGAACACAAGTATTGTTTTAAGTCAAGAATGATTTTATTGCATAGGAATTGTTGAGCTTAGAGTTCATTTATAAGTCGACGAGAGATTTTAAATGTAGATCCATTAGTTAAAATCTCATGAGAAATAAATTGGTTTATTGAGAATTGGTTACGTGGCAAATGTCTATGTGACATATAACATTATACGTTAAGGCTATTTTGTGTAGTTTTATAGAACATATTGATAGAAGTAGCCTAATCACATGGGCATGTTACTTGGGTTCTGTCTTTCTAGATAGAATGCCTAGATTAGGTAGTTATTGGGGAACATACAATAACCAAATGTCATTTAGAAATTGTAACGTTGAATACGTCATGATATGTTGGGTATAAATACGTGAATGTGAATTTATAAATGCAAATACTATGATGCGCTAGCCTAGTATTTAAGTTTTGTTAAATACCGAAAGTGCAGCCCTGAAAAAGGCTAAAAAGTGGATTGAGGAAAGGTGCTCTTGTAACGCCCCGGAAATTCGTCTATTCAAAATTTAAATAATGATTATGAATGAGAAGGAAATACGTGTGCATGTGGTTTGATTCCTCGCATGTGTAGAGGAAGTAGTGTGAGTTTGGTTGAAAATAAGGTAACGAATGATCCTATCCTTCAATGAAATTGTAAAGGATGCGATGTTATATGTTTGGGTGTTGAAAAAGGTCTAATTCAAGGTTAATTTATGTTAAATTCATGTGTAATGATATTGGAATATGATATAGAGGCATGAGCATAGATATTGTGGAAGTTAGGTTTTGGGATCGAGAAATGCAAAGAATAGAGGAGGTACAAGCTGTTGTGTATGATGGTTGGATTTGATCTTGATATATGTGTTAATTCAATGTAAATTTATGTTAATTAAGTTTATATAATGTTTATTTTAAGTTATAAGCATGTATGTATAAGTATATGGCGTCGGAAGATCGAAGGAAGTCGAAAAAGTTGGAAATGGCTGTCTGGAGGGAATTAACATATGTTAATGGACACATTAACATACGTTAATATGGATTAACGTACGTTAATCCATGAGAAACATATTCTTCATAGTCAGTTTCCAAAAATCTGCATTTTGTGAACGTACGTTAATTTGCAAAATAACGTACGTTATCGGAGGTCTGGACAGATCATTAAAAGGCCGAGAACAACCACAAACGGGATAAAAACATTCCAAAAACTCCAAAACTCTCTCCCAACAACCATACACCATTAATAAGTCCTTCCAAACATCAAACATACCAGTAAACATCATCTTAGCAACGGATTAACAGCGAATCGAGCCCCAAATCCATCCCTCCTCAGCCTAGAGTTTTGAGTTTTGGGAAAGAGGTAAGAATTCACGATTCATGACTGAAATGTGATGGAAAATATATGCATTTGGTAGGGTTTTGATGGGTTTTTATTGTAGTTTATGTTTCCATAAGTCTTTAACCCTAAAACACAAGATTTGGTAAGATTTAAAGAATTAGGGTTTTAGGAAAGTTGGGGATTTCGGGAAAATTCAGTATGGATTGTTGAAATAAGGTGTATTGTTTGTTAAATAATATTAAATGTGATGTAAAATGTGTAGGGAATGATCAATGGAACCCGAATCGAGGATCGGGCACCGAATCGGTTCTTGCGAATGATGTGATGATTCATGTTTACTTGTCATATGCACGATATGGATGTTCTTTATTGATTAATTAATGAACTCTCTTGAGTTACTGTGATATATGCGGGATGGTGCCACGAGTGGCCATTATGAACATGTTGTGGATTAAGATATTGTTGTGGAAACATTCATGTGCTGGGAAAGGTGGAAATGAAATGCATGGACTTGCATTCATACATACCATTATGGCATTAGCATGAGCATTGTTGTATTTTCATGGATCAGGGCCTCGTGGCCAATGTAGTATAAGGGGCTTCGTGGACAAACCGCAAAGTGCAAAAACAGAGGCCTCGTGGCCAAAGCACGAATAGAAATAAAACAAGGGCCTCGTGGCCAATGCGCAAAGTGCAAAAACTGGGGCCTTGTGGCCAAAGCACAAAATGAGAGTGGACTCTCTCTATTGATTTGAGACAGCATAGATCGAGTGGACTCTCTCTCTGACTGTGGTTAAGGCTCCGGAGCACATCATTCGTGTGAGAATGCATTAGCATTTCATATGCATTCATTCATTACATTATGACATGATATCAGTTGTGTGAAAGATGAATGTAAATGGCTTGTGACTATGATAAGAGCTTGCATCGTGTTTATTATGATATGAACTCTTGTGGAGTTATATGTGTATGTGAATATGGTTATGGATTGAATGTGTGGTTGGTATTATAAGTGTTGATATAGTTGCGATTTTCAAATGGTTAAGTAAGTATATGGAATATTGTATGAAATGAGGAACGATGTGAGCTTTGAGGATTATGATTGTGGTTTGACCTTAAAAGGGTATGTTGACTTTATGTGAATGGGTAATTGATATATTTGTGTTAAATGACATGGATTATGTTGTGGTAAAATTGCTAAGAAAATGGTGGTGGTTTGCCTTGAGGTTGTATGTGTTGTGTTTTAAAAATATGTTTAGGGAATGTTGTTTGGTGGATGTTATGAATGTTTATGATTTTGGTTTGAATTGATGTATTGTGTTAATTATATGTGTAGAATGGTTAAACATGATGATTTGGATGTAAAATGGGATTGTATGCATGTCTTAATGGCTATTGATATGTTAAAGGATGAATGGTATGTGTATGTGTAAGAATAAGACTTGGGAAATTCGGGCAGAATGCATCTGAAGGATTAACGTACGTTATTGGTGGTAATAACGTACGTTATTGGTGGTAATAATACATACGTTAAATAAGGCTTGACATACGTTATTCATAAGTGCAGTTTAGGGGAAACATAATGTACGTTACCTAAGGGTTAACCTACGCTAATTTGACCTAGAAACTTTATTTTCGGCCTGAATAACACACTAATGCATACCTAAAGTATCCTAATGATCTAGGATGTTTTCCTTAGTGGATAAACACTTAAAGTGGATGTATAAACACATAAAATGATTATCTATGAGATGGCTTTAGGGCGCCATGAGGGAGGATAGGCCGCGGAGGCTGAGTACTCCCCCTGCACCTCAGCATAGTAGTGACATTGAGGGAAAGCTTACTGGGTATTTTAAAATACTCACCCGTGTTTTGCTGAATTGTGTGCAGAGAGACAGTTATTAAAGACGAGACTCCGTGAGCAGCGAGGCTAGCGGTGCGATATTAAAGGTCGAACTCCTAGGGTTTTGATTGTATTGATTTACATGCATGTATAACTTTAACTTTTGTGGAAATTGTGAAAAGGCATGTAAACCGTTTTTCTTGCTTCCGTTTTGTCAAAATCATATTTGGTATTTTATCTAACTCTGTATTATGTTTTATGTTTTGAAAAACTCTATCTTCATTCATCTCTCTTACTACTAGTGTTTTAAAAAGAAAAAAATATATATAGTGCGATTTTCAGCTTTATTTAAAAATGAACTTTGAAAAATTTGGCGTCACAGCTCTATGCATTGAAGACTGCAGCTTTCGTGTGATATAATTTTATAAAAATGTTCTCATAAGTTGATAACACTATTGATCATAGTGTGTATAAGCCGACTAATGGATGAAAAATGGCTAAAAGTGATATTGATCTCGATTTTTCTTATGTGAAACCCAATAGCAGTAAAGTGGATTTCTACAAGTTTTCTTCTTACTTTGATATTATTGTAAAACATGTGTCATGGTGTTTAATTTGATTAGTTGTACAAATATGTTGCACTAGCTACGAGTAGGCAAACGTTGACTCTTTAGTTTGATGTTATGATCTATGGTGGATCAATAATAAAGAAGGAAGATTATTTCCGAAGATATCACTCGAGTTCATAAAACGCAGGGCCCGAATTACTATGTTCTTATGGGAAATTTGATTAATGTGGTTAATCATTGGTTCTTGCAATATATGTAATTAGTGTTTATGACAAAATTTTGTGAGATCAAAAGGAGTCGAAATCGGAGATATTAGGAAAGTAATCTAGGAAATAATCACGTTTAGCTGAGAATAGAAAATAACAAGTAACCATCTATTATACTTGGCTGCTTAACCTCCAAAAGTTTCGTTGATTGTCGCAAACCCGCACTACATAAGATGAAAAACGATCACTAAAGAGAGAATCTGTACTCGCAATCGTCATATGCGAGTGGGAGATGAAAGACTAATTTATTCCGCCCATGACGTTTTGGGTTGTCGAATAAATATAATTAAGTTAAAAGACTTAGTTATAATTTATTTGGTAGAAGAATTAAATTATAAATACTTTTAGTTAAGGAACTAAAGTGTAAATGTGAAGGTACCTATTCACAGTAGGTACCTCTACTCTATATATACTCTAAATTATAAATACTTTTAGTTAAGGAACTAAAGTGTTAATATGAAGCCACCTATTCACAATAGGTACCTCCACTCTATATATACTCAGTTCCACCACACATTTCAACTAACTCTTCCACATTAACTTCCAACATAAAATCAAATTTATTTCGTGGAGTTTTAGGATGAGAATTCGAAAACTCCCTCTCTCGGTTATCCCAACGTTTTTGTGCCTGTGGATATGAGCGCACCCTTTAACGAGTTAACATTTTTTCTTTCACTGCATTGAACGGGGTTTCAAGTTCAAATCTTTGTTCATTTTATTTTCTAATTTAATTAATTATTAATAAATTAATTTATATTTGTGTGTGTGTGCGTGTGTGCATGTGTGTATTCGATTTCTTTCATATATTAAATACATTAAATTTTTATAAAATTAAAATAAATTTGTAAAATTATTTTAGTAAAAATATATTTATTATATTTTAAAATAATTTCTTATTTTAAAACAAAATATTAAATAACTCTTATATAAAAACTAATTGTTAACTAACGGAAAAAATCGTTAAAACTTTATAAAATAAAACCGAACGAACACCAGTCCGTCTCTAACTTGACGGAGAAACCAAAGATTCCGTTAAATTACACACACATCAAAAAAACCACCTGAGTCAACTTCAGTCAAAGACACATATACCCCCACACCTCTCTCGTGACACCTACCGGGTCGGATCTTCATTTCTCGGATCCTATTTCGGATGCTATAAATATTTTTCTCTCAGTAACTGTTAAAACCGAAAAAAAAATAAAGACTTTACTCCTTGTTCCTCTCAAATTTCACAGTGAAACTGACAAACAAACAAGGACCAAACGGTGATGGAATCAAGCGAAGCTAATCAGGTAGAAATGAAGCAACAGGGAGATGATCAAAACGACGACGTAGAACGCGGAGATGTCGTGGGCGAAGAGAAGGATGACGTGGAGGGAGAAAGTGCAGTTAGAGCGAGTCAACTCAGTGAGTTGGAGCGAGTTGGAGACGAGTTGGAAACCCTAGGAAATTTTTCGAAAGTGTCTAAGAAGGATCATATTGAAGGTAAGATTTTCGAATTTTCATTTTTTATTTAATTTAATTTGATTATGAGAGTTTTTTTGGAGACAGTTTTTTTTAACTGTGTTTGTTATTGAAATTGTTAAGTAAGAGGTGATGATCTGGAAGGTTCGAGACTTACGTCAGCTTCAGAAATGCACGTGGAAGGTGAATCGCAGGTTTGTGTTAGTTACTAGAAGCTTAAGTTGAGTTTGTGTTTGTGATTGTGTATTGATATTAGTGATATTTAATGCTGTGTGTTCCGTAATGAGTGGAATTTAGAGGTACATAATTTTTTCAAGTTTTTGATCGATGATGGAGACTGGAGAGTGAATGTGAAGTGATATGTGAGATTTTTGTTTTGAATGTTTGTGTGGTGGGAGAGAAATGAGATTAATAAATATGATGAAATGGAGAGATTTTGGAATGAATAAACAAATGGGAATAAAATTTTTTTTTGGCGTACAATAAATTGAGTCATTAATGTTTGGATAGAGAATCAATGTGTAGGAGAAGAGAAATATTAAATATTTATTTATGGTACTGGTCACATGGTTACATGGTAGTATAGTTGAATGAACTCTTCTGAAGAACAAAGATGATCTTGTAATTGTATATATAAATTCAGATTCCGAGACAGAGTTACACTTTAAGTCAGAAGAGAATGTAGGAAAATTTGATTAAATGAATAAAAAACCATGTTCCTCTCTATTACGATTCACTTTTCTATAATTCTACTAGAGTTACTTGAGTGTAGCATATCCCTCTGATGTTCTTGTGTAAATGAGAGGCCTGTGTAAAGAGACTTGCCATGAAAGGTGCTAGCATTACACATTTGCAGTCTTTCAACTTACCATTGTTCCAAGGTTAAGAAATGGGAAATACAGGGAAGAAAAGGCACTAAGTTTGATTTAGCTTTTAGTTCTTTGTCAAAATCAGAAAAATTAACTGAGAAAAATTAACTGTTATTCTTCAGTACTGGGCTTTGTGAAAGCAATCGAGCTTTATTTACTAATATTGAGGAGTTTATTGAGGACTTTTTTGCACAGGCACAAAATGGTGCGTCGCACGCACACGAAGAAGAAGAAGTATCAGGCAGTGCAACGATCCAACGTGGAGCTCATAACCAGAATGATGTTCAGTCATCTGGTTGTCCACCTTCTTTGTCAGAAATGTCGCCAACTTCTGTTACACAACCTATATCATCTGCTCCGAGTCCAACAAAACTAGAACGAAAACTGTTACCATTAAAGGTTGATAATAAATTCTTAACAGAAGCAGATCTACGAAACTCTGCTGACCAAAAAGCCCTCATTGTTTTGAGGTCACCTATTCCAGGCGGTAGATCACCTATTCCAGACTGTTATAACTGGCGGAAATACGGTCAGAAGCAAGTGAAGAGCCCAGAGGGTACACGAAGTTATTACAAGTGTACGCATTCTGACTGCTGTGCCAAGAAGATTGAGTGCTCTGATCATTCAGGTCAGGTAATAGAGATAGTCAGTAAAGGAATACATTCTCATGATCCTCCTAGGAAGAATCACAGCACAAAAGAACCTAAGGTCGCATTAACCCCTAGTGTTGTTTCACGAAATACAGTAACAGAGCAACCAAAAATTGTTAGAGACTCAGATTCACCCACACCATCAAAAGAAACCGTACAGGAAATACCTGCAATTTCAGACAGAAAACGGCAAAACTCAAGTGGTTCTAATGTTAGTGGGGACATTCAAGTCAAAGATGAGCAATATACTGAACCTGAACCAAAAAGAAGGTATGTTTTCTCTGAAAATTGGTTTCCTTGAACTTGTGCCTTATATAAGGTCCCTCAAACAATATTATACTCTCTGTACCTTAAAGATAGACACACTTTTTTATAGTGTCACATTATATAAGTATACTTGCCTTTTTCTAATTCATTTATGATAACTATATTGACGTTTTTATTCTCCAAACTTTTTAATGATGGAGTGTTTCCAAATAAAAACTTCTAAAGTTATAATAAAGATAACACATAATTTAACTAACTTTAACTATTACAACTATCATTTTCTGAAAAACTGTAAAATTCTTAGTGTGCCTTGTTTAAGGGACAAAGGGAGTAATTGCTAAGGAAATTCTAAACATCATTTATTTCTTATATCTTTCACTTTCTTTTTGAGCAGATCAAAAAAAAGCAATGCAGCATGTCCAGGAGCTATCATAAAACCGGGAAAGAAACCTAAATTTGTTGTCCATGCAGCCGGAGATGTGGGGATATCTGCTGATGGGTACAGATGGCGCAAGTATGGACAGAAAATGGTGAAGGGCAATACTCATCCCAGGTGAGTTATTTGTAGGCTTCACAATCCACAGAAATAGCTTATAAGCAAGAAGTCATTGTAATCTCCATAAATATATATTGGAGATGTGTATTGCTTGGCAAATACCTTATTTCCATTTTTGTGCCAGCTTTACTTCATTTGGTGCTGCATATGGATATGAAAAAATAATAAGAACAAAATACTCAAGAGATTTACCGTGGTTCGGCCAAGAGACCTACAGCCACAAGAGAACAATTGAGTTTTCTTCTTTTATTTCATATCCTCCTTGTACACTTTTATTTCATGACTCCTAAGTATGGGAAGACATCTAAATATAGTAAGAAATCACAACATATTGCTTGCCAGAATATCCTTATTCACTGGACATTTGGCACCTCCAACAGGATATTTTCATGTGGTCCTCGTGTAAATATCTAATATGCATTAAGCGGACAATCACCACCAAATATAACGCAGTTACACATTGATTTTTTGCTTCATAATTATGAAATTGCCATATTTTGTGTTTTTGCTTTATTTGTTTCATTTGGTGCCTGCATATATGGATATACCATGCCATCCCTATGTTGGAAGTCTGAACACACAGGACATTTTTTAAGAAACGGCAGAAACTTGTGTATAGACTGTGTTTAATCTGAATTGGAATTTTTGTTCTCTGTGTGAGTACAAAGTTTCGTGGTGTGAAATAACATAAAGACTTCATGGCATTTTCACTGTTGCTTAATGTTGGAAAAATGGCATTGATAGTCATTTATTCTTCTACCTTTGAATGATTTTGTAAAATTGATATGCCAAACTGCAATTTTAATTCTTTTGTGTGGATGCTTTAACTGTGCTGTGTAGCTTTTGATGAGCAATATAGTAAATGATTGTCAGTTATTTCATTATAATGATCAGAATTTAAAAGTTTATCTTAATTAAAATGGGAGTTTATTTTAACCTTTCTCGGCTACCTTTTATTGTTTCAAACTCCATTGACTTTGAGCTATAATTGGAGCCAATATTAACCAAGCAAGCAAGTGATGCACAAAGTTGTCTTCTTTTCTTTCTCGGTTTCTCCGAATTACTTGAAATGCAGATGTGAATATCTTGGATTTAAAGGCATTATCTGTTGTAGCCAGTTTCTTGTATTGATGAAATAAGTACGTAATCATGAAATTATTTGCGGTTAGACTGAAACTTAATATTTAACAATTAATAATATCCTTGCTGATTTACATGCTAGAGTTCTGCATTCCAAATTTCCACCAATTGTGATGCTATGAGAAAATTCTCCTGCTAATTATTTTTTTTTCCTATAGAAGCATTAGATGTGCCTCTAAGGATTTTATAGCCTTTGGCCAATTAGCATGGTCGAGTTAAGAGATTCTTTCAAATGGCCATAGATTTTTCAGAAGAATTGTTTCCTGCTTTTTTAGTGTTCAGTTCAACAATTTTTGATGAATTCAAGAGTTTTTTTGTAAAGGAAACGGTTTTGGATTTTGTGTCGTAGGAGTAATAAGTTTGGTAGCTTCTTGCCCTTGAACGTTTTGTGCCAAGGTAGTTCATTGATCTTCCTGTCGGTTAGGATGAGATCATTTGAAATAATGGCTATATTTGTACCATATTTTGGCAACTTGCTGATGACTGGGTTAGAAATTTAGCTTTAATCTGTAATCAATGGTCGAAATCTGAGACTTAGTGATAATGATTGCTAGTTTGAGATACTTGATCTAGCATGTGAAAGTTTAGCCAATGTAGTATATTTTGATGAATAGCTTATGTTTTGGTGATAACTCCATTTTCTATAGCCGTCAGAGAAATTAACTCAAAACTTGAAATTCCTGTTTTATTGAGTTCGACGTGAAGGACCTCATATTACATTTTTGGATTGAAATGGCCGTTTCCTTAACAGTAGGGGAAATAGTTCATTGATCCTGAATTTATGTGTTCAGATAAAAAACTCTACTGTTATAAGCTACTTGATTTGTAAAGGGAGATTTTGATGCATTTATTGTCCTAGTTCAATCAATTTTTTACTGTAAATTTAGAGCAGCAGTTTGATTAAAAAATCTCTGGTTGTTGTTGTCAGTAATGAATCTATTGCATTTTTGTGTTATTACGTGTTCTTTGTTAGACTCTGCATTTTTAGCAGTCTGATTATTCTGACATTGTATTGTTCTTCAATCTAATCTATTACTAAACTCTGCAGGAACTACTATAGGTGCACTTCTGCTGGCTGCCCTGTCCGTAAACACATCGAAACAGCAGTAGATAACACGAATGCTGTGATTATAACATACAAGGGTGTTCACGATCACGACATGCCTGTACCAAAGAAGCGACACGGCCCTCCCAACGCCCCACTTGTTGCTGCCGCAGCTCCTGCGTCTATGAACAATTCGCAGCTTAAGAAAACAGAAACACCCGAAAACCAAGTAACATCAACCCAGTGGTCTGTGAGCAAAGAAGGCGAACTGACCAGTGAAACCGTGGATGTTGGAGCTGATAAGGAGAAGGCTATCGAGTCTGCTAGAACGCTTCTAAGCATCGGCTTTGAAATCAAGCCGTGTTGATGAATCCATTCATATCATGCGGCTGTCTCAATCTGAACCATTTGCTATTACATTGTCAGGTTTGCAATTTTTTTCTGCTCGTATCTCTCTTCGTTTAATTTATTTTCAGTACCACAACTTATTAGGCAAGAGTTGTAAATTTGGTGATGTACAACATATGGAGGAGGTTAATAGGACGATAGAGAATTAAATTGGCACCCATATTTGGTTGTCATAGACGGATCATTTTCTGTGTGCTTATTTAAGATGTAATTTATTGATATATGTAGAGGTAGTTGATTGCTTTAAAGCTGCCATCCTTATTTGTTCCCTCCTGCATTATAATTTCTGTTTTACACGCTCAACCTTAGAACATGTCCTTCATTTACGCGTTCTAGTTTATTTCTTAAATCATCTCTCGGTTGTCATTAAAAGGAAGTATTCTATTCTGCTGGTGGATTATGCCATTTTGCAGGTTGCTAGGTAGATCATTTTTCTTGGAAAAAAAAATCTTATCCTTTTGTTTGCTTTCAAGAGGTCTTGGCTCTAAGAACTGAGATCTCTGACAATTGTTTTGATTTTGAGGAGTCTGTTCAAAGTTGTCAGAGGGATCATTAGATCAATATTGTTACGTACTTATAGAGCCCCACATATAAACGAGAGAGAGAGAGAGTGTTAAGTGTACAATATATAAGTGAGAAAAAAAAGTTGTCGGGGATCATTCGATCAATATTGTTGTGTACTGATAGAGTCCCACATGAAAGAAAAAAAAAAAAAAGAGGAGCTCTCTCTTACTATCATTATAGGTCTTAATGGAAGAGATCAGCCCATAAGAGGAGGTGTCTGACCAACCATTACCCTTTTATTAACATGAGTGCTTTTGTGAAATTATCGGATTTTCAGTTTAAGTTTTCCATCACCCATGCTTGAAAATAGTGGAGCATTGGTGGTGTGTAGTGATCCAACTTGTCACTTTCTTGAATCCCCTGAAGAAGCTACCAAATTGGTTGGCAATTGTCCAAGTCAACAGTTATACCTATAATTTCCACCAATCACTATCTAACTATCCCTTTTACTAATTAATTGAGATTATATTAAAAACTGATTCCTCATTAATTAAAGATTTTGCAAGACACCTCCCTCATTAATTATGTATACAAACAAACACAGTTTTCTTATACTATAGAGAACTTCCTTCCTATGAAGCCGACACAAAGACAAGTTGGGTCCCGTGGCCACCACCACGTCCTTCCTTGCCATTCCTATAAGGCTGTCAACTCTGATATACATCAATGACATGGGGGTAGTCCAAACTGTTACGATGCCAATTTTACTTTCCTATAAATAATCTAAAAATTTCATGATCTTATCATGTTATTTTTTATCAAATATCATTATTTGTGACATAAATTTTACAAAAATTGAATTCATATTGGTCGTATCGTGTCATAAAAGTATACTCACAAATCATATTATCGGGACACTTGACAGCAACGCCATTCCGGTTTCAAACAGATGAACCTACTTGCCATTTAACTGTACAAATAATCGTACATCGATGAGCCTGCCAACAGTCACATCATCACTTGATTTAGTTCATTTTCAGTAATCTACACTCTAGAAATCCATGATGCACATACGAATTCACCATTTTTATACACAAACATCTTCTTTCTTTGCTACACAGTAGTAGCTTTCATAGTCTGACTGACGATTTAACCTCGCAATCTGCCATCATTCCGAGGAGGAGAAACTCAGCTCGTCGATGCCAATGGATACTTGAGATTCAATTACCCCACACGTTTTTGTATCCTCGATCGGAACTCCATTTTCATCTTTCCCTTCTGCTATATTTACACACTCTTGGAATCTGAAGCAATTGGTAAGATGGTCGTTTGTCATTCCAGCCACCTGCATGAATGAGTAGATAACTGTCGGCCCTACACTGCGAAATCCTCTTCTCACTAGGTCTTTGCTAATTGCATCAGCTTTAGGAGATTTCACCGGAACCTGACGAGGATAGCGGAATTTGCTAATTATAGGCTTGTAATTCACAAAGCTCCAGATGTACTTGTCAAACGACCCAAACTCGTCTACAACCTGGCACAAACAAAAACTACAAGAGATTAGCTAACAGAAATATCATGCAAGGATTGTGTCGTCACAGCTGAATTCAGAATGTCGTCAAAGTTGCGCGGAAGGTAACCAGAAGTCGTTTATAAAGAGAAATAACGGTAGAATTATACCGAATATGTAAGCTGGCATCCTAAAGACAGAATAATAGATTGCTTGACCATCTCTCAGAAAAATAATATGAAGAAACATCAAGGTCAAGTCGCAAGGCTGTAATGCTGTTATTTATCTTGCAAGATTCATACAAACTTCAAAAGATCAGGACCACCGCTCACCTACTTCCCACCTAATCATCTAATGATTATTATGCACCTATTCTATGCCATTTAATTTTTTGCACAAAATAATAGAACATAGTAGGTGGAACCTCAAAATATTGAAGTGCATTGACCCAATCAAGGTACCAGCCCCTGGAAATTAAAGCATAAATGAATCCCTACTCCTTATGACAAACAAAATCCAAAATGTTTAAAGGAACAAAACTATGGTGTGTTTACGTTGTATGGTAATAAAAACCGTGGAAATCTTGCGTATTTGCGTACATAACATTTATTAATTCGCATAATAGCACATGTATGTGTTCATATTACTATACATACATACATCTTATGCAGCTGATATCAAATAACATCAAAGAAACAATAATATACCTTTGATATTTGCCGTGCATTCTCGATGATAGCACGAAGCTTAACTTCTGATAAAAGGGAGCTGGCAGCAGTTCCAGGTGCTATTATCTTCTTCTCGTTAAACTTTGAGACTGCAACAGGATCAAAATCTGCAAAAACTTCCCTGCAGAAAGCTAGTGAATAAACAAATTCACAACACCACTATCTTTGAACAAATGAAAGAGTCGGAAATTGAAACATTTATTTAAGGTTTGTAATTCTTTAGTTGGTAAAAGCATAATGGCAAATCAGTTTAAAAAATACCTAAAGATGTGCCTTTTGCTCAGAATGGCAGGCCAAGTAAGTTCAGCCAAAGCGCCTGAAAGGACAAGAAGCTCAAACAATTTCCTGCATATGAAGAAGAATATCAAAATGAATGCTATTAACCAAAAAATATCAAGTGAGCAAAGAAAGGCCTTCCAGCTACATAATTAATGGAGAATAAATTAGGATCGCATACTTATCATCATGCACTGGAACACCCCATTCTTCGTCGTGGAAGGCAACATATGACGGATCTGGTTTCAGTGGACAGAAACAAAACAACATAATAAGACACAAAGAAATCCTTTTGAGCACATTGATGCGACAATAATTTTTTCAGCGACATAGAATACATCTCACGAATTGGACTCTAAATTGATGGGTATGCCAACTGTAAGCACTAGATCTTTGATGAAATAGTTCGTGTTACACCAAAAATCAATTTAGCACAGACTGAATAGAAGCTTATTCTATTATGCTCACGATAATTCATGAATCAGTATAGCTTGCACCCAAATTTCGGAAGGTTTTTACCGATTGAGAAAATTATAGAATAATATGCCGGCAACTGGACATCTTTATTCACCAAATTGCCAGATCTTTTGAACAATAGTAGGCAAGCCCCTACTTCCCTCGACAAATAAGTTCAACTGATTGATTTTCATGGCCAGAGATGTGAACTTTTAGAATGAACAATAATTAATCAAATCTCTATTTTGGTTTGTCCACTTCAGTTCTTCATATGCTCCAGTAATCAGGTTGATATAAAGGATAACAGCCTTCTTGACGGAACAAATGCATATTCTAATGTACCACTTCGAGAAAAGAAAATAAGGCAGCAATACAATCAATAAAACTAAGTTAATTTATTCTAAGTGTTCGTGAAAACTCCTTAAAGCACGTTCCTAGTTCAACAAATCCACCACGTAGATGGTTATACCAATGCAATTAAACTTCAGGTTCAAAAACTAGTTTTCTTAGAAGAGCAGCAAATTTATATTTCAGGAAAGAAAACTAAGAAAACCAAAAACCATTCAAGAAATCAACAATAAGCATACAAAATTGTATTCAATTCCAAAGTCAAATGCTAAACTAGCCATGTAAGAGATTATTAAGGGAATAATTTCAATTCTTATTACTATGAAAAATATGGAATGCACCTGTATTAGGAGTCACCCAGGCACATGTCTTCTTCGGACCAGAACCATTTGAAGATGTTGGAGAATTCAGTCCCCCATCAGAAACAACACTTCTTGGTTTTGAAGGAAACTGCTTCCTCCTGGTCCCAACACTATATGACCTAATCAACCTCCCAGTAGAAGCCCTGCTGTGTAATGAATCCGTGGATGCATCGGATGAACAAGAAGCATTTAAAGACAAATTCGAATGCAACAGTTGCTCATGACGACGCAGAACAGAATGAACATTTGCAGAATGTGATTTTGGAGACAATGACTTCACATTAGAAACAGCAAACCCTTTCTTCTCGTCAACAACTGAAACTGCCTGAGGCGATTTCTCAACCTTCCTTAGGGGCTTTGAGGCAGGTTTCCTGTCGCTTAAAGAACCCGCTTTGTTGTTACCAGTAGGACCTAACACAGGCCTTGACTCAGAATCACCCACATTCATCGACCTCAATCGCGGTGCACCAGACATTATTGAAATACCCCTCGCAACACACTCACCTTCTCCACTCCCTTCAAAACAATCCGAATATCCCAAATTCAACAACTTTCTACCTCATCTAAACCTTCCTCAACCGAACACAAAAATAATCCACTGTCAGCCCCATTTTCACCAAGTATGAAGCTCAAATTACCATAACAAACCTACAAAAATCAAATCAAATCCACTTCCATCAGCTACTCTCATCAACAACAGATCTTATATGCCAACTCTAATACCCCAAAATTCACACTTCACACTCAAAAGGTTCATCAAAATCAACACACAAAACCCAACAGAACACTTATCCGCCAAAAACCAAATCAACCCACAAAAGACTTCAACTTTTCACTAAAGCTAGGGTTTCTAAATAAACAAGCTCAATGAAGTAAAAAAGAGTTGAAATTGTATGTACCTCGGAATAAAAAGATTCCAATCCACATTGTTAAAAACGAGAAAACAAAAACAGAGATAAAAAGTTGTCGCCTTTAAAACTGAATCGTTTCAGTGCTTCCACATGGTAAATTAAAGCTGACACATTCCTCCTAGAAGTTAGAAATAATAGTAAAAAAAAAAATTATGTTGATGGGTTTTTTTGTGGGTTGTTCGTGGAAATTGAAGAGAAATAATAATGTAGATTGATGAGAGAGAGATTGAAGTGTGTTAATTAAGAAAATGTGTGAGTAATTGTTTGAAGACAAGAGAAGAGAAGAGAAGAGAAGAGAAGGGATGAGTGAAAGACTGTGTAGAGGCTTGAGATTGGGGTTTGTGTTATGCTCCCTTCACTTGGACTCTCGGTTTCCTTTTCTACTTCACCCATTATTGCCGGTTAATTACGCTAAATTTTTTTTACCTAAAAGAGGAAACTAATCGGAGTTTACACGTAGAACCGATAATTTAAAAATAATATAAATTTGTATATATATAAATTATTTAATTGTTTTAATATATAAAATCGATTTTTTATTGATTTGGCATCATTTACTCAGTGTTATTAGAACAAGGTCGATGATATAATTGAAAAAGAGAATAAGTTGTTGGTTCACTAGTCGAACAGTAATTTAAAAATTATATATATATATATATATCATCGGTCAGGTTCACCGATTGAACCGGCTAATTCGCCATTTTTCATCGATTTAATACTGGTGTGCTTGCAGATCAGCTTGAATGATAAAACCAGAACAGACCAATGTCTAGTTCACCAGTTCGATTGATCGATTCGATCCGACTTTTATAATATTACGTTTATAGATGAACTGGCTGATTTAGTCCAATTTTTATAATATCGATTTACATAATACAAATGCAAAAAGTAGATGAGTCAACAAAGTACTTGGTCGTTTTCTTTTCTATCGTAAAAACACGATACTCCACAAAGAGACAATACTAAAACAAAAAAATTATGATATTTTTTTAAATAATAATATTTTTAATACGTGGAAGGAATAACTAAAATAGTAGGTTATGATAGTTGTTTGAAAATATTAAGTTTGTTAATAGTCGTTAAAATAATGAGATTAGGGTTGAAAGATTCGGATTAAGGAATAAATTATGTAATCCATTTGCTATATGTTTTTTTAATATGAATTATCGACTACGTGAAAAGAATAATTGCCATGTCATTAAAAAGGTATTTTTTTAATAATCATTCGGATTAGTGTTAAGTAGCTTCTCTAATTTAAGGTTGATATTCCTTAATTAAAAAAAAAAGTGATTAAAAATTGAGCCACCTTTACTCTCCTATTACAGGCAAGCCAACAAATAATTTGTTATATTCACTCAAAAAATAAATATTTCACCTGAATCTTAAAAAATTGATACGCTTTTTTTTATAGTAGAATATTTATCTTTTTAATTCATTTATAATAAATAAATTAATATTTTTAATTTTTTTAAATAAATTTTTTAATGATAAAATATTTTTAAGCAAATTTTTTTTAAAGGCATAACAATGAATATATAATTTAATTAGTTTTAACTATTACAACTACTATTTTTTAAAAAAATTGTAAAATTTTTATTGTATTTATATTTAAGGAACAAAGGAAGTATTAATTTTTTGTTTTATAAAGTGCGAAGAAGATTAGGAGTGTTCAAAATTCAATTGAACAGACTGAACTTACCGAACTGAAAAATCACCGGTTATTTATATTATTTTGGCCGGTTCGGTTTGAATTTTTAATAAAATTTTTTGGATATGATTGGTTCGGTGAAAACTGAAAAATCGACTGATGCGCGCATAATATGAGCATAATTCTCATATTTTATTTATGTATTATGCGCGCATTATTTAGATATTCTCTTTAAAAATCACAATTTTTGATTGCATTTATTGAAAATTCATTTAAAGGTTTAAAATGTGATTTACAC